>JAQGAE010004048.1:0-13437 GCA_034696685.1 Julus scandinavius
GAGTTTCTACCTGGGATCGAACCAGAGACCTTCTGCGTGTTAGGCAGACGTGATAACCACTACACCATAGAAACACACAATCCAGCACTGAAATATTGTTCAAAAGAACCATCAAGTTGCAAGGTTCAACATGTTTAAGATTGTAAAAGTGTTTCTATTTGTCAGATCATGCCGGATGAATATACGCTGATGACTTAATAGAGTTATAAAAAACCCATCTCGGAGAAAGTTTCATATTCCCAGAATTGCGAAACGTTATTTTTCGATTCCATTGCAAAATGCTATGCAGCTTCCACTATTTAGAATTGGATTCTAGTTTTGTTTTCTCGTTTTCTTAAATAAATATTTGTTCTGTTCTAGGAAAACGTTTGGTCACGAGTATTTAATCGCTTACACTGTCATAATATTTTTCTTGAAAGGAATTAAAGTTATCTTGATTATCGATTCTTGTGCCTTCTAAAAGTACAGACATGTTAGTAAAACGAAAATGTTTAAAAATACAAGTACGTTTATGGATTATATTATGCAGTCCCTTAACCTCCATTTTCATGCTTCGATTAACAATATAACGAAATCTGAAATTATGTAACAAAGTAAACTTTGGATAAATTTGTTTCCATAACCCAGTGGTTTTAAAATTGGAATTTTTTACTGAAGTTACTTTTGTTTTATTACGAGATAAAATGCATATATATGCACTCATATCAAAACGAAACTTCATTTTTTCTCGAATTATAAGAGCGTGTGCTGTTCTTATTTATGCTGTAGTTTTTCGTTGAACTTATTCATCTTGTAAAAACAAAATTGGGTACATATGCTATTAAAAAAAAATGCGCAGCGGCTCTGAAAATAATTTCTTCATGCAAAGTTTCCCATAGGTAATTTGCCCGAAAAAATATATATATATATATATAAAAAACAATCAATTTAAGTGGGATTAGCGTTATATTGGCAAAGCAGCGTACAAATTCGCCCATTATTATTTAATGTATCTACGCGCATTGCAATGAAACGCTTGTATCATCGACATATGCTGGTTCTGGGTAAACTAGGTGATGTATATAACAAAATTCGTTGTTAACTTGTCTGCGTTGTCTTGTTTTATTCAGCATCGATCCGCAGTACAATGTACATATAAAGAAGATGAATTGACATTATATAACCCCGCCGAGGTCATCAATGGGATGGACCATGGATACAGGTGGCAATTTCAGCATCCATTACCAATGCTTGATTAAAACCACTTGTGCTTATTAATTTTGCCGTTAATAAAGCATATACGTTTACCTGCTACATTGTAGATTATGGAAATATCAAGTATATATACATGGAGGTCAAGCACCCACATTCATCCATTTTTTGATCACATATTAGGGGCATATTAGCTCTTCAAGTTATGGAAATACTGCACATGGTGATATAACAGTGATATAAGCAACTTTGTTCCGGTCATATTACAATTCTTTGTGTTATTATAATAGGCAGAAATATTCAGTTTAGCAATATATTTCACAAAATTCCACATGTGCTGCGTTTAAGTAAAAATGCGCGGCCATTTTGAAAATATCATGCTAAATGCTAGTTAATAAGACACCAACTGAAGCTAAATTCAATAGGAGAAAAAATTGCTTAAAATAAAATAACTGAAACTTATTCCCCACAAATACAAAAAACTGTCTCTAATAAACACGTACAATACACCTATACCTCGCTATACGGACGCTCTTTATACGGCCTATCGCTATAACGGCCTTTATTAATTATGGCAATTTTTCGATTTACGGCCCACAATGTTTCGTTATACGGCCAAAAAAAATGCTGTAAAACAACTTATGGATTTCAATAAAACAACTTATGGGTTACAATAAAACAACTTATGGTTTTCACTTCGTTTAAGAACAAAAAAAATGAAAATCACAATGCAGAAAGAATTGATTCGCTATACGGCTTTTCGCTTTACGACCAACTTTTCCAGAACGTATCTAGGCCGTAAAGCGAGGTATGGGTGGTGTGTTGCCTCAAATAATTGTAATTTCAAAATCAGCAGCTTTTGTAATAAATGCATACTAAAACGATTAACATAAATCAATGAATAAGGAAGTGACTTTTATTTTGAACATGACGACTTAGTTATTGTACATTGCAAATAACGTTTTATGCTAATCACAAAAATCATTATCTTTAATCGTTTAAATTAAGAAATAATGTCCATGTAGACACCACGCCACCTGTCGCCTATAAATTGAACGTTATGTATTACATATTGTACGCGAAAATGCACACTTTTGCTTTAGGGTGTTTAATATTCAAATGGAATATACTTTTGAATATTAAAATCAAACATATGAAGGCTTCAAACAGGTTATTTGTGCATGCACACTGCATTATGTCCAAACTCGTATTTTCAGTATTTTAATAATGCTATTCTGATCGATTAAACCTAATGATAATTTAACAATGACAATGCACAACACGATGACGTACATTCCATGGAGACGAAACCTGCACTGACGGCCCATTCTCATTAATAATATAATTAGACTGAATATACTGTGCCACTTTACAGAACAAATCGATGAATAATATCTCTTTTCTAATCAAGCTTCATTTGCAAAGTTATAAATCTTAATGCACCAGTTGCAGATGAATTCTCTTAATATGCTAGTACATGTATATCATAATTAGCATATAGCATATGAAATCTACTTGCAGCCAAACAGTATCAAACCACTGTTGCCATCAGTTTAATTTCATAAAAATGGCCAATCAACTAATTGTTTGTCAAGGAACTAAACGAGCTACTCTACTTATAAATTATCACGATACTGACATCTAACTTGGGACAGGCTGTATACGAGTTTATGAATTTATAAGATTCTTTTTTAATACATTATTTGATGTCATAAGCTAACTATATGGAGCTCAATTGAACACAAATCAAAACAACTTCCTTGGTAGCTTTAAGGAGAATGTCATTCTGTCACGTAGCATTTCATTCTCGAAAAATCTGACACGGTGTCAATTTCAAATTCGCATATAAAGTGTTTCCTACAGCATATAAATATTTAACTGGCAACTATACTTTTGAAATATGCGGATTTCATCTCATACATTTTTACATCTATTCTCAGGATATAAGCTATTCAGGTCGCTCTGAAACCACTAGTTTGTCATGTCAAAAAGTTGTCATTGATTGAGGCACTACCACTTACTTTATTAGAACTATTTATTTTATGGAATAGATTTCCCTATTCGAGTTATTTTATTGATTAATTCTGCTATTATAGGTCTTTCCATTGCCCGAATATGTTCGTGTACGCGATAAATTGTATTACTGTATAATGAATAATTGATGTGTGGAAATACCCGCCATCATCAGCTTAAAACGAGATTTAAAAACAACTATAACGCCTAACTGGCTTACACTGTACAAGTAGTTTATTTATAAAGTGTTTGAGTTGGCAAAATAGCAAAAATAGACTTTATTTTTTAAGCAAGTGTGAAATAATAAAACCTTAACAATGCATCATCAGCTTTTTCAACATTTCATTCTTAAAAATTGTGACATACTCCTACCCACATATTTTATCAGATACAGCAGAACCTGTCAGAACGCATCCTGTGTAAACGAATAACCTCTCATAAATGATCAACCTGTCTAAATGCATCCTGCGTAAATGAATAACCTCTCATAAATTCATAAAATTAAGGCACAACCGAACCCACACCCATTAGACACTCAACTTCGTTTCCTGTGTTGGCATGATTGACCCCCCCAATAAAAAAAAATATTCAAGCACACTATAACAAGATTAGTTCTACCATCAGAAACAACCACTGTATTAACTTTTGATGTAAATAAAATAATCGAATTTAAAAAGACAAATAAACAACAAATTTATCCACCTATTGTACTTACATTGCCAATAGAGTAAAACACTCGTATATCATGCCAGACCCAATCCCAATCGCATTACAACAATATATGGCTTATTCCAACCAAACAGGATTAGTAGTTGTCTTTTATGTGAAAACCCAACTGTAAACTGGAACCATCTGATTTTTTACTGCCCAGTTTATCCGTAAATGGAGTGATTGAGGAAATGGTCAGATCTAACCTAATACACTAATTTACAATTATACGTAACTATTACAACAGGATTACTTAGCTATGTATGCTTTTCACAGTAATTCACAGTAAGGGGCCATTCAAAAAGGACGTCCTCAAGACGGGTTTAGGGGGAGGTCTGCTAGCAAGTGGACACCATGTGTACAGGGGGAAGGGGGACAAGCTATTATATTATATTAACGTCAGTTTTCGGATTTTCATTTTAATTAAGTTTTAAAGGTCAGGGGAAAGGGAAACCAGAAGAAATGTGTTTCCAGTCCCAAAAGTACTTGAATTTTTAAAACCTTGGGAAAGTCGGAAATTATGCCTAAATTTGTGTTAAACACGAATTTTGTGCTGAAATTTCCCTTCGAGGTCAGGAAATTTTCGTCAATCACAAAACACTGCAAAAAAAATGTCGTGAAATTGGTAGCGAGTTGGGTGCTTGGAAATTTAATGGATAGGCGATTACATGTTCCAACAAACTTTCTGGACACCCTACTTTAATAAAAAATAATTTAGGACGTCCATGAGGAAAGGGGGGAGGGGAAAGGGGGGACCTGAGCTGTAATGGACACCATGTGGACAGGGGGTAGGGGGAAGTCGATTTTTGGACGAATTTCGAGGACGTCTTTTTGAATAGCCCTTAACTTTATCCCAACCCGATCGAGTCGGATAGACACAAACATCTTCAAGAGGGAAATACACAAATTAGTATCAGCTCATCTCATCATATTTACAATGATTTTAATGTGTTTATAATGCTGTATTTATTTTAAATGTTATCTTTTTAAACCCATGATAACATTTCTATTGGATTTATTTAATTTCAGCGCATTAATTGTGATTCTATACATGCTTTGAATTGCTGCTCAAACCCCTAATTTCCCAAAGGACCTATTCTTTTTCTGACGCATTGTTTTTCAAGAACGCATATCCCACTTACTTATCAATCATACGTTCTTAACAAGCTCAATAAGATAAACGAGTGTCAACCTTAACGGTGATCAAAATAATAATAATGATCACAGCATGACAATAACAATTGTTGTTGCATAGTAGAAAGTTGTTCAATCAACGAGAGTGCAACTTCACCAACAGTGGCAATAGTACATTCCCTCTTAACCGGCTCTCCGGATTAATCGGCGGTTTCTGAGCATTACAAAAAAAATTATTTTATGATTAAACTATTTGTGGAAGTCATAAAATATAAATAAATAAACAGCTGCACACGCAAGAAAAACTGTATGTATACACTTTTGCAATCCTGTTTATCTAAAATTTTAAAAATGTGTAGTTTAACTAAGTGGCTGTATATGAAAATTTTATAAAGCGAATTCTATCAAATATACTGTATAATTTTAACGTTTGAAAAAAATTGTGTGGAGTATCCCATTTTACCCCACTCCTGGGGCAAACTGAGCCACTTCATGAATTAAACAAAATGATGCAGAAGGAAAATAAAACAACTTGTATATATCATTGTCAGACTGAGCTCATGCATTGTGGGTCTCATCTGGCAATTGGTATTTGTATTTTTGGATTGTTTGGTAGTTTATAAATATAAATGCTATAACATAATCTAATAATTATACTTTAAAAAAGTTTATTTACTTCAATTTCCATCTTTCATGCATAAATTGTTCAATTTAAATTTTTTCTAAATGTTTCGAAATGTTTTCTAAAAATTTAGACTTATTTTCAATCATTTAGCTAGGTTTGACATACATATGTATGCAATATAATAATTATCAAGATTTACAACATAAATCTCAATCCATGTTCACACTATAACTATTTAACAATATAATTGGTTGGTTGGTTGGTTAAAGAATTCCATTGGGTGGAAGCATAGGGTTGTATGAGACAGATCGGGGGGGGGAGGGGGATTCACGGAAGAGGCTAGACCCCAGCCCCGAAGGGCACCTTAAGTTAACAATATCATTGCCTCACCTTATCCTATATCTCAATGCTCCCCAGTCTCCCCTACAAACCAAGTCACTGTTAGTAATAGATATTGTCGTTAACTGTCTTGAAAGAAACTGAAGTCAAAAGAGCAGAGGCGTAATCATTTCGTCATCACCATCAGATTTGCATGTCCGGACTTGCATAATTCGTGGCACTCAAGACACGTTAATTTGATATTCCGGTCCCATGCGTATTACGAATAATTGGATTAAATTGCCGCTTGAAAACTTCTTTATTGCTAATTGAAAAAGCCATGCTGCTTTTCTTGCTGAAACTTCCTCAAGGTATTATTAGGAGTACATTCAACAAGATTTTTTAGAAGAAAATTGTTCAAGCCATAAGCAATTTTGGCGCGGTTATATGTATTTACTTCAAAAGCAGCGTAATTTAATTAAAGAAATATATTGCGTGTATGCATCCTCCTAATGCTGGTGTCGGTTGCAATTTACAACCATGTCATCGTATTGATTGCTACCTATTCGTATTAACTGTTTACTGGGACTCACTACCTAAATTTAAAAAAAAAAAAACTTTTTCGTATGTGTGATTAATTTCGAGCCATACTTGGAATATTTTTCATATCAACATTTAATTAAGGTTCATATTAATTATAAACCTGAATATAAATGTCAGATTTGATAATTAGCATTAACTCCATTCCTGCATAATGTGACACCAGTAAATTAGTCAAATTTACTCTAATGAAAGCATTTCTTTATTAAGTTTATCACACAATAGAAGTACAAAAAAACAAACGTCACTGATTTACAAGTTTATGCTTAATTTATTGGGAAATTTAATACGGTTTAGTTCCATCTTTCTTGTGTAAATATGTCATCTGTCATTTTGAGCCATACCAAGACCTAAATATTTTTGTTGGGAAGCGTGGGTGGGGAGCAGGTACAGCATTATCTATAGGTTGAAAATATGTAAAAAAATCTGCTTCTTATGTTTGAAAATCTTATTTATCTGAGTTCATGTTATGCGTGCGGTACAGAATAGCAAAAGCACCAGTTGCAGTAACCTAATTTTAAAATAAAAACGAGAAGTACACGTTGCAGTAACGTATATTGAATGGAAACTGGGGGTAGAGATATTTCATATAAATGTGCTATATTGTTCAAAACTTTGAAGATACTGTATATGAAAGTCGCTTTTATAGTCTTGTTTTTCCCAAATGTTTTATTGTGTTATTTTTTGTTACTTTAATGTTACCTTTAGTGTTATTGATCTGCGATTAATGTATAATAAAAACCGTCAAATAAAAGTTAAGAGTACAGTACTGAAGTAGTTTTCAAGAAGTGCCATTTTTTCATTTGCCCTATGCGCCCTTCAACCATAGTTAAAGTAATATGAATTTTTTTAAAAATTCATCAGTTACCAACATATGGAGCTTATAGAACAACATATTGATTGATATACAGAACTTACAGAATGCCACACGATACTGCTTTATCATGTTTACAATGATCTAGTAATTAAGCCTTGGTATAATAACACTAATTAAAACTCCTACTATTGGAATCTGTTTAAATCTTTTCTTATTTTTATCGATATATTTGGTATTGCCGGACAGGCTAAGCTGTCATCTTTTTAAATTAAACTCAACTTTGTGCTTCATGGTAGGAGATAATCCACCCTTTTTGCATGGAAGTAGAATAAATGGTGTAAAATGACGGATGGTAAATGAACATGTAGCCAAGCTGTGCTGGAATATGCAAATAAACATAATTAAACACCAATTTGTTTAGAGTAGACAAACAGTAGTTTAGTCAGCTTCTATCACGATGATCAATCGATTTTTCCTTAAAGTTTCTACACACTACACAGCGATTGATAGACAAAATTTTTGTAAGTTTTAGATACTATTTTAGTCAAAACAAGGCAACCCTTTCATTGATTATCTCTGAATAATCTAGATATTAGCTCCTAGATTTTCAAGAAGAGGGGCGGTCAGAAAGTCTAGCATATTCGTTTATTATTCGAAAACAAGATGTCGTACAAAAAACCTGAAATAGACATTTTAAAGAGCAGGAAATCTGGTTTTAGGTCACTACATGGCGCCACAATTCATACAGAATTTCCAACAAATTATCAAAAACAAAATGGTGCCACGCGAAGTGTTATTAGTTGTTCAGTTTTGAAAAACATAAAACCGAGTAAAACTTATAGTGGGATGTTAGGAATTTAGGGTGACAAATGTGTTTCACAAAGTACGGTACATAGGTGGTGTTTATACTTTAAGAAAGGACGCGAAACTGTTAACTCTCAAAAAGAGATCAACATGTTTGGGTGGGAAACTTTGAAACATCCGCCATACAGCCCCAACCTTTCACCAAGAGATTTCCATCTCTTTGGTCCACTAAAGGAACACTTGAGTGGTCAAAAATTCCAACATTGAGAAATAGCAAATCTCCAGCTCATTAAAATCGCTATTTCAGTTTTGTTGTAGGACATCTGGTTTTCGAATAATAAACGAATATGCAACATTTTTTGACCGCCCCTCGTAGTTTTATGTAACTAGTTGTCATGTTTGCTGTCTGTTGTCATTTCGTCCAATTTATTCGGGCCCGCCCCATCTAGCAGTTTTTTCTTTAAAATTGTGGGTTAGGCAGTTTGTTCCATACTGTGATCGTATAGTTGTTTACTGTTATTTCTTTTGATAGCATACTATCAAGCATAAACTTTGATATTTTTGACAAGCGCGATTTTAGCAGTTGGATAGCATTTTCATACAAATCATGTGAAGCAATCGCCAGCGGTATTTATGCAACGCTTAATTCCTCTGAAGAATACTGCTAGAATATTGGATTTCTGTTTTTTCCCCATATACTCCCACCTCTGCTTCCATCATTAGGAAATGCTTCATGCTGCCAACGAAACATTAAATTAATCAAAGAAATGAAGAGAATAAGGTTATTCACAGGTTGTCTAATGAGGTTCCCTTCACAAGGAATATAAATGTAGCACCAAGCATATACCTTTTAGCAATTTCCCGGCAAATGCTATTTTTGGTTTTAGTTCATTTATTTGTGTACTCTTGATGTTTTTTTGTTCCCTTGACTATCACTACCCAGGAAGATTCACTCCCAATGAAATAAGCAAACTATATTTTGTCACAAATAAACCCACTACATTTTTCCCATGTAACAAGTTGGTGTTATGGTCTGATTTGAAAGAAAAAGAGATTTAAGAGAACACATGCATGAAAAAAAGGGATGTTGAACAATAAAAATTTGGTTCAAAATCGTTCACGATTTTCACGTCTTCCTTTCCTACAAATAAGTGGAAGTTATCACCAAACTCAGTTTGAGAGCAACTTTGGAAATTCGGATAAACAACTTATACAGGACGAGTTTGTCACGCATGCGTTATAATCGTAAATCCATCACTGAAGTTTTTCTGAATGCCATGCACCAGTCTGCAGTATTAGTTGATCATATTAGCCCGGAATCTAGAAATAGACTTCACTTCCGAATGAAATGAGTTCTATCTAGCTATCGTGAGCTATGATTATGTCAAGATGAACCAATAAATAGCGTCTATCTGGAATATAAAATCCCAGACGAAGCGTGTAAAGAAGTCATTGTTAAGGAAGCCCAACACAAAGACGTGTGCTCAGAATATGAATTCTTTATACGAGCTTGAAGAAATAGTATTGTCGTCAGTAATACTGATAATAAATTTATTGATGGAAAAGACTTGAAAATTCCCATTCTATTCATCATCATCGTTTTCAGCAAGAATTATGGTTGCTTCAGATGCCTCTCAATTTTGAAATGTGCCACAATGACAAGATTTTATAATAATTAACCATGAGGTTTTTGCTTGGGCGATTCTTAATTTCACACATTCAGTGCGAGGATACTCCAATTCCCAAACACTGTACTCAAATACAGACGATTTTTCACCGTCTGTATATGCTGAGACCATATGGTGATGCAAGTCTGCTATAAGTAAAGAACATTAGGAAATGTTTTTGTTTTGAAGAAAAGGCCTTTAGAAATACGCCTAACGAAAATAACATGGTTTTACTAACTCTCCGATTAACCTGAAGGTTTTCAGATAGACAACAGTTTTATACTTCAATCTCATGGTCTTTGACCCTCAAGCATGCTTCGCTGAAAACGTCGTGAACTTTTAAAAATCAATATGCTGATATAGCCCAACAGGTAAACAAACATACTTGAGTTGGATTTGTTATTCTACTTAACTTTCAATCCATGAAATTTTAGAGCTATAAAATATTGACGAAAGAAAGTACCGTATAGTTTACAAAGCAATTTTATAAACAAAAAACATTAAAATAGTCTTTCTAGCAGGTCTCCAATGACATTTGAAAACAATCCTTAAGTTGGAAAGATAACCACTGACTGGATGATACTAGAAATTTTCGTATACCAGTCAGTACATCATATTATAAATAGTATATGTCAATGGCGAATAATATCAGGAAAATACATAGTTATCATTGTATAATGTTACATCAAATATTAATTAACTTGCTCCAAAGTTGTGCATACTGGAAATACAATATACAATATAACCACGATTCAGCTGTATGGTTTGTTAATTTAAAAGTATATTTTGTTACTTTAGAGTTATACATCAAAAGATAAGGGGGCGATTCAAAAAAAGACGTCCCAAAAAGTCCTTCCAAAATATACCTTTCCCCTTTCCCCATACACCCTGTCCACATGGTGTCTATTTTAGCCCAGACCCCCTTCCCAACCCTCATAGACGTCCTTAATTTTTTTGAATATTTTTTTTGAATATTCAGAAAATGTCCAGAAAATGTGTCCTTTTTGAATGGCCCCTAAACAGAAAATTTGCATTGGAAGAGTGCAGTTGCGATAACATATTTAACTAAGAATTGCAGCTTTTGGAGTGGCCATAACCAAATAGTTCAAAATGCATGCACAATGTCATTTATGTAACTACATTTTTCAATTATGAAAAGATTTTCATGTATAGCTTAATTGTTTCTCTGCAGGCGTGGACACAAGGATGAGATTCAGCGTGGAGCCATTCCCAGGTGACAGCGGATTTGCCCAATGGCACGACGCTATGAGAATGGTTGCCCGTCTACCTGGAGGAATACCTTGGGAATTTCGAAAACGGGTAAGGCTATACTTTTTTGAAAATTAAACTCAATAAAGCAGTTATCACCACAGAATTTTCAATGAATAACATTTCTCCCTTTCTCAATGTTATAAAAAGAAATCAAGTTTTGAAGAGCAATACTTATTGCTACACATTTATTACAACTACTATATGGAGGATAACAGATTTTTAAATAAAAACTGAAGTAGAAATATTTTTCAATAAAACATATTTGTTCAATTTGGGGCCAATCAAATTTATATTCTTTTGAAAGAATTTTTGTTACATAACATAATTCACCACGAATTTAATAACCAAGTGAAAGGCTTTACTCAAATGTATCTAATTCATCTTTAGTTATGGCTGACGATGGCGGAAAAACACATTCAACATAGGAAGGTTGATTGGAACAGGGTGAAACGATTTTGTTTCAATGATCGAAGTAACCCAGACGACAATGAATTAGGAGTGCAGATTGTCAAGGTAGGCAAGTTCAGAGAACTGTGGTTTTAAGTAGGAGAAGGGTTGGTCTATTAAGGGTCATTCACAATGGTGAAGAGTTGCATACCGTCATTATCATTCAAGATATGCTAGAAAAGCAGTTTAGCTGCAAAGTGCATGGTTTGAAAACAATTCCCTAATGTAATTCAAAAAACAAAGAAGCGAATTCAAAGGCATTAGGACCAATGTGCCAAGAACAATACAAACACATTATTGAGAGTGCCTATACTTTCCAAAGCCTTTTGTAACTGTAAACAAATTAGTTTTGCATCCAAACCATTATGGCATGGAGAAAGAATTGCATACTAGAATTGCTGGGAACATAATACCATATACTTAATGCACACTATAAAAGAATACCTTTTGCAATTCATGAATGCAAGATTAGGCTGTTTTTGTACAGAAAAAGGGTTAAAAGCCCTCGTTACAACCATTTACCAAAGCTAATGGTTATTTTGAGAGGGTTTAATACTAGTTACGTTATACACTGTAAACAAAATAAGAGTATAGTTATTTCAGAAAGTTATTTAAAAAACGATTTTATGGGGACTTTGCCTAACTTGCGTGTGTTTCCATGAAAACCATTCACGTTTTAAGTGTAGGCCTACTTTTCTTTAATAAACATTTAATAAATTGCTTCTGTATTGAGATGAAACTTAAGTTAAATTATATGTATTTATATCTCTTAATTTATCTAGTACCAGCTGGCATTTTCAAAGCCAATAAGCCATAGTTTGGAGAAAATCTTAAATTGATTGATTTCAGAATTTGTATGTCTAATGCGTTTATAATTAATATTTTCCTGAACTAAAGGATGTGTAATGTCAATCTCGTTGTAGACTAAATGTATATAAATCGAACTGAAGGAAAAGCAAAAAAGCAGAAATCAAGAAAACTATTTTCTTTCTATCACATGCAATCAGTTTTTCGTTTCATTGAAATTGGCTTATTGTTGTCAGACCGTCAAGAATTCGTAGAGCACAAAGATGGATACTTCTAAATCGCGCAACTGTGTTATATAAAGGTTAAAAAGTCTTATCAAAGAAAAACAAAAAAGTCATTCTGTTGTGACAGAATGACTTTTTTGTTTTTCTTTGAAAATAAAAAAATAAATAAAAAAAATCATATTGGAAAGAAAATTTCTATTAATAAAACTCCTTTTCCTTTGTCATGATGTTCAGTAAAGCATGCAGTTATTTTCAAAACAAGGTTTGAGCGATATTACATAATGTACATTTCGTAGAAAATATTTAATTCAACATTTCAGGCTATATATAAAGTACAAATATTCGATGATCGTAATTATCAATCATGCTGAATTAATATATTAAATTTTATCATACCTGGACAATGGATATACTAACAATGGCGATGTCCCTAGTACTGATTTTGATACAGAACCCAAACATAACACAAATACAATACAAATACAAAATGCATGTGCAAGTGGTAAGCCCATCCAGTAAAAAAAAAAATACAACTATCTTAAAAAATAATACATGTTTTTTTTCTTGTATGGCAATTTCATTTACATGTATTACATGTATTTCTATTTAATAGCAGTGGTCTATAATTTGATTTGTACGGATTTTACACTGTGTCCCAAAAAAAACATTCCCAAATTGCCGGTTGCACCAACAAAGGTTAAGCTAAACCGTGAGGTTAACCGTGAGTTAACTAGGAAAAGCATTGCACCAAAGGAAGTTAACAGTTGACCATTGGTTAACTTGATGAAAAGTTAACCCAGCTACTAGGCA
>JAQGAE010004049.1:0-13437 GCA_034696685.1 Julus scandinavius
AAAATTTGTCTTAATTTCGCGTGGACCACTGTACCCCATGCCATGTCCCACTGTGCCCCGGTATAGGGCACAGTGGGGCAGTCTGCGCAACCAACTTTAATCTTTTACAGCAAAAAAACGAGTAGCTCTAAAACGATGACAAAATGTATACAGATCATGAAGGCTCGTATATTACTGTGTTATTCTTTTAAAATTCTACGAGTTAAATATTTTTCTCAAAAAAAAACAATGAATTTTAAAATGTGCCCCAGTCTCCCCTATAGACCATGCATGATCGTATTTGTGGCACTGAAGCTCAGATATGGACACTTACTTTCTTTGATCTGGATCGAGGCCATATCTGTAGAGTATTCTTACGGCAAAGTAGGCCAACAGGAAGAGGAGGAGCTCCCTATATATCATCTTGTAAACGCTTCCTCTCCATTTGAACAACAAGGAGGGGAAACCTCGAAGGAATCCAGATCTAACGCTGATTCGATATGGCACGGTCATCCTTCTACAAAGTATTAAACATCAATGCAAGGAATTATATGGTGACATTCAGTGTGGGCCATATGTAGTCACGTAAAGACACTGTATTGCCATTCTAATTATAAATATGGCAATTAAAAAGCATAATAAGGTCACAAAACGGGTATGTGTTCCATACACGGCCATTCGAACTATTCTATTTCCAAATACGGCACATTTAAGTCCCCCTTTGCTATCGAGTTAATGAAACGCAACGCTTACTTTAATCGTGTTCATCCGAACCATATCAAGCCATATCAACGTATTTCAATTAACATAACATAGTACGTTGATTAAAAACATATTGCAAATGGCGGCCATTAATTGGAATAATTTTCAAACAATTAAGAATTTGAGCACGAGCTTAATATCGGCACGAGCATTCCGCACGTGCCTAGTGCTCGCGCTCCGGCCAATTCCTAATTGTTTGAAATTCGTTCCAAATTAATGTATAGAACTCTCGGCGTCTCGTGCAGAGTTCACGAGCACGATGCACGTGCACAGGTCTCGTGCGACAATTGCCGACGGCCATCTTGGAGAACCAAGTAATATGCAAAGAGCCTACAAAAAAGACAACATACGCAAACATACACTCTTAAAACATACAAAATGGCCAAAATGATCTGACCAAATGTTACCCCATGTCCCAAAATAGTCTAAAGCACCCACATTTTACGGTCTTTTGTTAAGTATAGTATGATTTAAAGTAATATGTTAGGTACTTATTTAGAGGCTAGGACTATCCTTACTTACCTGTAGGAACGCAGTATTAATTTCCGGAGATATAATGGCTTCGGTTTACGCTTTAAAACTATTAAAAATCCTATTGAACATCTAGGCTGAAAATGTGAGAATTTGTTTGAATCTTTTTTGAAAATTAAAGATTCGATTGTTTAGTTGTTAGTTTAGAGGCTCTTAGATTTCTTTAACTTACCTGAAGTACCGCAATAATTTCTGCAAAATCTATGTCGAAAATCTTTGTTGGAAATCTGTCGGAAATCTTTTTTCGAAATCTTTGTACAAAATTCAAGGATTCAAGTGTTTATGTGCCCGTTTAGAGGCTAAGCATACTCTCGCTTACCTTAAGTCCCGCATTAATTTCTACGAACTAACAAAAACTTGTCGGAAACCTTAGTCGAAAATTGTTTCGAAAATTGATGTCCAAAATCCTTGTTTAAAATCTTAGTCAAATCTTTGTTGAAATCTTTGTCGACATCTGAGGAAAAACTTTGTCCAAACTCTTTTTTCGGAAATTCTTGTCGAAAACCTTCCGCAAATCTTTGTCGAAATCTATGGAAAAACTTGTCCAAACTATTTTTTCGGAAATTCTTGTCGAAAATCTCCAGCAAATCTTTGTTCAAATCTCTGTCGAAATGTGTGGAAAAACTTTGTCCAAACTATGTCGGAAATCTTTGTTGAAAATCTCCCGCAAAACTTTGTCGAAAATCTTGATTTGAGTCGTGTGACCGTGGTAAAAAATCTTCCTTAAAACTTGTTTTAAGTTGTGCTGAAAATGTTGTAAAAGATGGTGAGATGTTAAATGTTGAATATTATTTTATTTTTCGTATTTTACAATCTGTTTATTAAAACCATATCGATTAAATTTGTGTGTTTTCTGATCTATCGAAAAATGCCGATAACGTTTTTTGCATCGTTGTCTCCGTATTAAAAATGAATAAAAAATAAAATTCACGTTTCAATGATTAAAATCCTAAAAATCAGAATCTCGAGTTTTAATCCGGCGCTTGATCCGTGGGCGCAACTTCTAATAACAACTGGAAAAATACGGTGATTTTTCCTGAAAAATAACAAAACAACAATTTTGTCACATTCTTTCAACGACGACATGCATTGTGCAAGATATTGGATGACGGATGACAGACATTGGATGATGGAGGATGGAACATTGGAAGGTTTCATGGTGGGACAATGGATGACAGATACTGGATGACAGATATTGGATGAGGGAGCTTTGGATGATGGAAGAATGTAAATAAATATTGGATAATTGGACTATGGAGGACAGATATTGGATGATGGAACTTTGGAAGGTGTCATTGTGGGACGATGGATGACAGATATTTGGATAATTGGACTATGGAGAACTGATATTGGATATTGGATGATGGAACTTTGGATGGTTGGAAAACTGAGGTCAGATATTGGATGATGGGACAATTAATGGAGGACAGATACCAATATTGGATATTAGATGTTGGAACTTTGGATGGTGTCATGGTGGGACAATGGATGCCATATTTGGATAATTGGACTATGGAGGACATATTGGACGATCAGATACTGGATGACAGATATTGGATGAAGGGACACTGGAGAATGAATATTGGATAATGGGACAATGGATGAAATATTTGGATAATTGGACTATGGAGGACAGATATTGGAGGATAAATATTGGATGATTGGAGGACATATTATGTTTTGACATTAGAGGACATATTGGATGGTTGGACACTGGAGGATAAATATTGGATTTTGGGACAATAGATGATTGGACTATGGAGGACAGATATTGGACGATCAGATAATGGATGACAGATATTGGAGGATAAATATTGGATGATTGGTCATTGGAGGACATTTTAGATGATTGGACATTAGAAGACATATTGTATGGTTGGACACTGGGGGATAAATATTGGATGATGGGACAATTGAGGACAGATATTGGATATTAGATGACGGAACTTTGGATGGTGTCATGGTGGGACAATGGATGACATTTGAATGATTGGACTATGGAGGACATATTGGACGATCAGATAATAGTTGTCAGATATAGGAGAATAAATATTGGATGATTGGACATTAGAGGACATATTGGATGGTTGGACACTGGAGGATAGAAACTGGATATCGGATGATGGAACTTTGGATGATTGGACAATGGAGGAGGCTAGATATTGGATAATTGAAAGATGGAGGAAGAAGAAGAAGAGGAAAGCTCGCTGGAGGAGGCACAATTGGACTCACTCATGATTTTGAGCTCGACTTTGTAGTAGACGAAAGGAACATAAAAGATGAGTCCGGCCAAGATGAAGAGCGAGGCGTACAAATACTCCATCTGAGGATTATCGATGATGGGCGCAACCACCAAGTACACGGATATGATGAGCACGATTATGGGAATCATGATGTTCACCTGAAACGACAACGGGTTTAAAAAAACTCCCACTTCCTCCTCTGTGTTCAAGCACTAAAGAAACTCACTTTGTAGGGCCTCGGCAAGTCCTTCTGGGTCCATCGCATGACGATGAGGGCCAACATGGCGCCGCCGTAGAAGATCCAAGCCGTGAAACTGAAGAAATCGATAAGGCTGCTGATATTGCCGGGAATGATCATGATGAGAGCGATGACTGCCTGAAAAAGTCAACCGTTCACTCAATCACTCGGACAACTAAACGAACAAATCACAGTCAACGCGGAAATAACGACAAACAAACAAACAAACAAACAAACAATGAACGAGTCAAAGACGACAAACAAGGACTGCAGCACGGCCATCGTTCACTGAACCAGAGTCGCCATACAAATAATGACTTCAGCAGTCAAATACACAAATAATGACTGAACCAGAGTAAACATTTATACACCACATTAACCACTTACCCACCAGATTGAACATTCATGCATCAGATTAACCACTCATGCACCACATTAAACACTTACGCACCAGATTAAACATGTATGCATCAGATTAACCACTTACGCACCAGATTAACCACTCATGCACCACATTAAACACTTACGCACCAGATTAAACATGTATGCATCAGATTAACCACTCATCATCACCACATTAAACATTTAATTAAGCATCGGATTAACAACTCGTGCACCACGTTAACCACTTACGCACCAGATTAGTGCACCGCATTAACCACTCATAAACAAGATCAACCACTCATGCACCAGATCAACCACTTACGCACCAACTTAATCACTCTCGTACCACAGATCTCGGACAGTACTCTCAAAGGTGTACATTCATGTCCATTGACGGAAAGTGCTACCGAGAGCATATCTCGAGAGTTCCTCGAACCACATTAAACACTCATGCACCAGATTAACCACTCTCGCACCACATTGACCACTCTCGCACCACATTAAACATCTCACACACATTAACCACTCGTGCACCACAGATCTCGGACAGTACTCTCAAAGGTGTACATGTCCATTGACAGAAAGTGCTATCGAAAGCATGTCTCGAGAGTTCCTCGAACCACATTAACCACTCTCGCACCACATTGACCACTCTCGCACCACATTGACCACTCTCGCACCACATTGACCACTCTCGCGCCACATTGACCACTCTCGCGCCACATTAACCGCTCTCGCGCCACATTAACCACTCTCGCACCACATTAACCACTCTCGCACCACATTAACCACTCTCGCACCACATTTAACCACTCTCGCACCACATTAACCACTCTCGCACCACATTAACCACTCTCGCACCACATTAACCACTCTCGCACCACAGATCTCGGACATTACTCTCAAAGGTGTACATGTCCACTGACAGAAAGTGCTATCGAGAGCATGTCTGGAGAGTTCTTCGCACCGCATCATCCCGTATAACTTACGTTAAAAATCAAGGCTGGACTCGGTGTGAAACGTTTGGCATTAACATAGGACAAGATGTCGACCAGATGCCCTTCTCTAGCGGACACGTAACATAACCTAAGAATTGCATTTCGGTTAGTACACGTAGACATCCAACGTACGGCTCGGTCATCCCATATCTAAAACTCCCGCGTCCTTACCGTCCTCCGGTGAAACAGCTGCCGTTAGCTGCACCGAAAGTCGAACAGGCCACAAACAATGGAATGCACCAAGAAAGTACTCCGAGGACACGACCGCCGAACGTCTAAACCGTATACACACAAAAAAAAACATTGCGGAACGTTACGTGTGGATATACGTTCTAAAATAGAAGCGAGCGCTCGCGATCCGTACCACGGCCACGGCTTCCGAAGCCAGAAGTTCTTCGGGCGACATGACGGTTAGATAGGCGATGTTCACCAGGATGTAACACACGGTTACGAGAGGGATGCCGAGGATGATGGACCGCGGAAGATTCCTGAAACATGCGGTCAAGTTCACGAATGACCATATACGGAATGTTTTCCACAAAGTTGGAAAAAAATCCAGATCTGCGGATACTTACACGAACGGATTGATTATTTCTTCCGTGACGTAGTTCAGGTTGTTCCTGTAGAAAAATTAAAATAAACATCATCTGTGACATATTTGGAACATTCCCAGATCAAAGTTTGGAACGTTTCATGAGCGCCACTTACCATCCATCGTACGCCCAAAGCCCATTGTAGAAAGCAGTGGCGATGTCCCCAAATGACGTCGTTGACCCCTCGAATCCAGAGGACAGGTGCGTCGTGTGACCTGCAACAATATGGCCATGTGCAACTTAAAATATAACATGTAGCAAGATATGGGCTATAAACATGTCCAGTCTCGTGTCCATGTTCTATGGAAATAATACATCCCCATGCATGGAACTAATATGGCCAGATATCTTCACACATATATATATATATATATATAAATAATAAGCATGGAATGCATGGAATTAATATGGTAAGATATCACATACATGAAGTTAATAATTCTACATGCATGGAACTAAGATAACTTCATTTATCAGGGATATGATATGGCCTGATATCTTCGCATGCATGGAAATAAGGCCACATGCATGGAATGCATGCATTAATCTAATTCTACTAGAAATCTTATACATGGAATTAATAAGTCCACATGCATGGAATTAATATGGTAAGATATCACATACATGAAATTAATAATTCTACATGCATGGAACTAAGATAGCTTCATTTATCAGGGATATAATATGGCCTGATATCTTCACATGCATGGAAATAAGTCCACATGCATGGCATGCATGCATTAATCTAATTCGATAAGAAATCTTATACATGGAATTAATAAGTCCACATGCATGGATCTAATATGGCCACATATCTCCACATGCATGTAATTAATACGCCAGCATACATGTAATTAATAAGTACACATGCATGGAATTAATATGGCCAGATAACTTCAAATACATGGAATTAATAATTTCACATGCATGAAATTAATAATGCATGTATGGATCTAATATGCCCAGATATCTACACATGCATGTAATTAATAAGTACATATGCATGGATTTAATATGGCCAGGTATCATCACATGCATGGATCTAATATGGTCAGATATCTCCACATGCTTGTAATTAATAAGCCAGTATGCATGTAATTAATAAGTCCACATGCATGGAATTAATATGGCCAGATAACTTCAAATAATTTCACATTCATTGAATTAATAATTCTACATACATTAATCTAATATAGTCAGATATCCTCACATACATGGAATTAATAATTCCACATGCTTGTAATTAATAAGCCAGTATGCATGTAATTAATAAGTCCACATGCATGGAATTAATATGGCCCAATAACTTCAAATAATTGCACATTCATTGAATTAATAATTCTACATACATTAATCTAATATAGTCAGATATCCTCACATACATGGTATTAATAATTCCACATGCTTGTATCTAATATGGCCATATATCATCACATGCATGGAATTAATGATTTCACATACATGGTTCTAATATGGCCAGATATCTTCCCATACATTGCAACTTTACGGCATATATAGTCTTATATTTTGATAATGCCGACCATATGTGGCCATATCTGACAAAATACATGTCCCCATAAAGATTTTCCACCTGGGGCAGTTCAGAGTGCACGTCTTAGTACATGCATGACAAGTTCTGAGATATGGTTAGATCTGGCCTTTAAATTTACCTTCTGCTAATTTGACTAGACCTCCGACGACTATGATAAGAATAGCCAGCAGCTTGGCTGCGGTGAAAATATTCTGTATTGAGGTGGCCATTTTGACACTGTAGCAGTTAATAAATGTGATGATACCTAAAAAGAAATTAAAAGCATATTAAACACCTGGGTGCGAGGCTAATTAATAAACTCGTTTATTAAGCCTTTGTTCTTTGGCGCTCACAATTAGCATCGTATTGCTCAACTTGGACTAAAATTACGAAATTAAGCAAATTATAAAGTGGGGAAATTTAAAAATAATTTACATAAATTATAATAATTGAGGTTTATAAAATGATGAGACAATTGAGGTTATCAAAAATGGAGGTTAAAATACATAGTATGTTACAAATGGGAAATTATTAGCATGCTCAATAACTAAATATTATCACAAAATCAAATACACAAATATTAGATAATAAAATATTATTTAAGTCGTGCAATAGTTGTAATATACATACAATGAGTTTACATATCGGAATTTATCATAAATGTCAGGTGTTTTTTTCTTCAAAATCTCACTCTTTCCTAAATCTTAAGTTTTTTTTAAACTTTAAAATGTCTTTCTTTGAAAATATCAAAAGTCTTTATCAAAAATTAAACTCTTTCTCTAACCAAAAAGTTTTTCTTAAAAATTTCAAAGTCTTTCTCAAAAATAAGTTTTTTCCCAAACATGAAAACTATTTTTTAAACTTCAAAGAGTATTTCTTCAAAATCTCAAAGTCTTTCTCAAAATCCGGCTCTCTAAAACATTTAAGTCTTTCTTAAAATGTACTGATTATTTATCGAAAGTAAGTCTTTCTCAAACCTATCAAGTATTTTTAAAAGATGAAAGTATTTTTCAATCCTAAATCAATTTTTTCCCAAAATCTAAGTTTTTTGTAACCTTTACTCTTACTCAAATCTTTCTCATACATTACAAATTCGTTCTTAAACCTTAAAACCCTTTATGAACCGTAAACCTTTTACCCCCCAAAATTTTAGTTTTCTTTTCCAAAAACTTTACTACTCCTCAAATGTCAGTCCTTCTCAAAGATAAAAAGTATTTTTCAATCCTAAACCTTTTTTCCAAAGTCTCAATATTTCTCAAACATCTGACTTGTCTTCCTGAAACCTCAAGTTTTTTAAACCAAAACTTCCCCCCCCCCAAATTAGTTTTCTTAAAACTTCACTCATCCTAAAAAGAAGTCAGTCTTCCAAAAAGCATTCAAAAGTGTTTTCCAAAACCAAATTAAAAATTCAAATTCATGCAAAAATAAAATTTCTCATGCACTTACAAACAGTTGCAGCTGCCAGTAATTTCAGGGCAAACGTGGGCGATTGACAATTAGGAAAAAATGGCCTCACCAAATATTCTGTAAAAATTAGAGGGCAATTTTTGTAAGAAAAACAAGAAAAGATTTTAAAAGATGGCCTGAATTATAAAATAATAATAAAATATAAAAAAACACGCCTGCAGTGCTTAATGAAATGATGGCCAAACTGGAAGGTCTCATGACCAAAACAGATGTCCAACTATAAAGAAAGGCAGGAATGTCCTGAAGAGGCTTTAATTTAGGACCGAAAGCGTGCCGGTAATATTGATATTCAGCTCCAGACTAAAATCAACCAAAAACATTATCAAATTTTGGCTAAAATTGTAAAGGCTTATCAAAGATAACATTTCAAAAGTAAGGTTGATGAGGAGATTTTATTTTACCAAAAACTTAATTTCTTAAAATTAAGTTAAAAACTTAAAATACAAATATATTTTAAATTTTTAAAAAGGTAGTGATGGATTTTAAAAGTCAAAAGGCTAGGAATTTAAATGTTCAAGGGACCTAAGTTTTATAGTAAATGTTTTTATATTAAAACTTAAATGGTCTTAAGCGCTTCAATTACGAACATCCGTAAAAAAAATTCAAATTTTAAAGTTTGCCAAGTCTTAAAATGATTTTCAAGATTAGAGGGACCGAAAACTAAGTTAAGAACAACAAAACTTGATAAATATTATGATATAATAAATATTTTTAAAGTTAAGGTTTAAAAATAAGTTTCGCTTAAGCCAATCGATGAACTAAAATGAAATTTATGTTTTCAAGGATGATAAGGTTGAAATGGTGATGGCAGTTAGAATATTAATAAACATAAAAGATTTTTCAAAACATTTCAAGGAAATTAAGGTTTCACAAGCACCTTAGGTATTAGGGTTCCTAGTTCAGCATAACACAATGCTCCTGAAATTATAAAAATAATATTCCATGCAAAAAAACACAAAAATCATATTGTCTACGCAAACTAAAATCAACTTAAATTAATAATAACATAAAACAAACTTCAAAAGTGCATCATCGTCCTATACATTCATAAATGGTAAAACTAATCCCAAATCAAGATGGCGTCTAGGGTCACCTCACATAGGTCCTCAATCGACAACGACAACAAAATTGCGAATGCGGTGCAAAAGAAAAGAGTAAGCATGCACGAAGAGATGTTAGTTAAAGCAGAAAATAAAATGAAACATCCATTTTTAGACAATTTGAGTATTTTAAGAAATTTTGGACTCGCATCAACAAAATTTGAAAAAAAATCAAGATGGCGGCTTCACGGCAGACGATCTTTTTCGCTTAAAAGCCATCTGCCGTGAAGCCGCCATTTTTTGAAATTTTGTAGATACGAGTCTAAATTTCTTAAAAATACTCAATTTTTTAAATGGATGTTTGCGAGGTTGTTACTTACCAATTGTAAATGCACCGATGAATTTCACTGCCAGCACCGGGGGCGCACAACCGACAATGAAGGGTTCGACTACATATTCGGCAAAACTCAGACAAATGATTCCCAACATAGAAGGCTTAAGGATAAAGATGGAGACCCAAGAAAAAAGAAAGGCAGACAAGGACCCGAAAGCTTCCAGAAAATACGAATACTCGGCCCCTGTTAAGACGAAAGGGGAAAAAATAACACCAAGACAAGAGTCAAACAACCGAGTCCAGTCACCAACAGACAGTAAGTTTCACAAAGTTTTGCGAAAACGTTTCAAGTACAAACCACTTTTAGTGATCATGGTTCCCAACTCCGCATAAGCAAGTGCCCCTGAACAGCATCAAGAAAGCAGAAGCAAGAAAAAGAAATGAAGAAAGAAAGCATAAGGTGAATATATTTGTTTAGCAACAACCAATGTTTACACAACTGGGCAAAGGAGGGAAACAGTAAGTGGTCTTTGTTTGTTTACGATTTTTAACGTTGGCCTATTTCTGCAACATGAGGGTTAAACACCAATGCCAGGGAAGTGCAAGGAACCCATAAGGGGACTTGGAGATGCAGTGAGAATTAAGCTGGATCATTAAGCCAGCAGGTGGCAGCACGAGAATTCAAATAAACTGACATTTTTCAAACTTGTTTATTAATTTAAAAAAATCTACCAGCTCAAAGTGAAAAACGAAAAAGTGATACCATTGCTGATTTATCAAGCTATTTTAAACAATTTTTAATTTTATTTAATCTCTTTTTGTTTGGCTGTAATTGTGTTTTAAAATTTCACCCATTAAAAGTGATATGGTTGTGATTCACCTTAAGGGGATCTATGCAGAATCTTGGTTTAAACTCTCACCCAAAAGGGCCACGACTTGGGCTAAGGCCACATG
The DNA here is from genome assembly GCA_034696685.1 of Julus scandinavius. Lineage (NCBI taxonomy): Eukaryota > Metazoa > Arthropoda > Diplopoda > Julida > Julidae > Julus > Julus scandinavius. The sequence continues at coordinate 11,055 of JAQGAE010004049.1, forward strand.
AGTGTCTTTTTACGCCTCAGAATGGACCTCAGAAACTTGGATAAGGCCAGTCAGCCGCAGGATTATTCCAGCCTATAGTGGCGATGGCGAGGGACGTCTTGAGGGCCTGGAGAGGGCAAGGGGCCTTTAAACGCACAGCGACAAAGGGGATCTAGACGGATCTTGGTTTAAACTCACTCGAAAGGACCACCACTTGGGCTAAGGCTACAGGAGTGTCTTTTCATGCGCGGTTAGACACATCTTTAAAGGACGTATGCTCTGGAAAGGACCCGGGTGCATTTTTCAATGTGTTTCATTGATGCTTGTGTGGTCTTAGTCTTTTCTGAAAAACTTACACTAACCGTGACAGGGGAAAAAAACCTTGGAGACTTTAGACTCAAGGGCAAGATCACAACCTCATCTGACCGGGTCCAGAAATTTTTTGAATATTTTTTAAAAACTAAAACTGCACACAGAAAACTGAAAAATTCAATTGTTAACGTAACATGTCTTTTCTGAATCTAGGTGTTTTTGTTGAACAAATTTCAAATTTAATCATCATAGATTTTTAATGAGGCTATAAAGAAAGCATCAAACAGATGAAATGAGATTTACTGACATATCGATTAATTCTCTACGTAACCGTAGATTTTAATTTCTTTTTTTCACAAAATTTGCCATAAGAATAAATTGGAAATGCAGTTGGGTGAAAATTCTGAGAACTTTTTTTGCTCTGTGCATCAAGAAGGATTTTCTTAAATCAAATTTACTTTTTTTGTGCATCTATCCGAGAATCGATGAATTCACCTCTAGCATCGCAATACAAATACTCGGATCCGATGAACTCTAGTTTTCTGTACTCGACTAAAGATTCACTTGTCATTTTTCCAAATATATTACCGTATCCAGCATCGGCTTCTCAGCCATACTTTGTCGCTGCCACGATACGATTCTTCTTACCTCGGATTGTATCGAATCAATCTGAATCCGGGTAAACTATCTTACCTAACATGGACAGGACTCCGCATGCGGCCCAAACGACAAGGCTGAGTCCAACGGATCCAGTCCTCTGCAGCAGTCCTTTGGGAGAAACAAAGATTCCGGATCCTGCAATGGACGTAACAAGTTAGGTATCGGTCAATCGCTAGCTTAAGCTGGTTATTTAATGAAAAATTTTCGATTGGCTACCTAGAACACCTAGATTATATTTTAGGTGTCGTCAAAGCACTCAGTTTCTTCGGCCAGACCCGCTAGGAGGGCAATTTGATCTGATTTTAAGAAAGCAGGATCAAACTTTCGTGCAAAAATACACAAGTTTATAGAGCGTGCAATTCATTGATTTGTGCAGGAAAGATATATCAATATGAACAAGTTGTGCGAATATTGAAAATTTAAAATTACCAGAAAATGGTCTATACGAATTTATATAAAAATTTATAAACTATGCACAGTGTGACAACCTGGCTGTAATACCGAAAGTCCCCTCGAAACCTCGAAAGCCTTTATTTAAGGCAAAAACCCAGATGTCGAAGCGAGTTGCCGCTTCTCGCATTCAGATGGCGACACCGTCGGTCTCAAGTTAAAGCAAAACACTGAATAACTGTAATTTTTGCAAATATTTCGATGAAACTTTCGTTTATAGTGAAAAAATCATGCAGAACAAAGCCAATTTAGCCACACACAAAAAAAGCTTAACGCAAACCCCTCAGAAATTAACTTACGGCTAGTCGTGCGAATTAGTATACGTACCGAAAAAGATCAAAACAAAAAACCCGAACAAAAACCGAAAAGTTAAAAAACAACTTTGAATATGATAATCTAGGGATTAATTACCCACCTATCATCGTGCCCACAATTAGGGCCGTGCCACTAATTAATCCTACGCGGCGCTGCAAGTGCAGCTTGCCATCCTCTTCGACAGTCACATCTTTGGCCACAGTGTCCTTAAGCCCTACCTGGGAAAATCCGCTGCCCACCGAAGGTGAAGTGCGCAGGGTGGCCCCATCCTCAGTGTTGGCTAAATTCCATCAATAAATAAACAAACATGTATTAGGATAAAAGGATTTAAGAAAAAATTCTTATAGATAAAGCGCAAATGAATCCCAAAAAGATACAGAAAGTTTCATATTTAAAAGTCCGATAAGCGGCATATGGCAAATTTCGATACGGACCAAAGTACGAGAAGAAAGTATCGATACCCGCAAAAGTGCCGAAAGAAAGTAGGGGAGACTGGGGCACATTGGAGAGGCTAGAAACCCTGCATTACTTCATGACAACACAAATGTCGCAATAAGGGAATTTCCCTTATTGAATTTGGAAACGAGGCAGCAGGAGAGGCTAGAATCCCTGCATTACTTCATGACAACACAAATGTCGCAATAAGGGAATTTCCCCTGTTGAATTT
>JAQGAE010004050.1:0-13427 GCA_034696685.1 Julus scandinavius
CTCATTAAGAGGAACCTTCCTTTCAAAGGACACTTCTCGTCTTAGGAAAGACACTCCTTCATTAAGAGGAACCTTCCATTCAAAGGACACTTCCCTACTCAAAAAAGCCACTCCTTAATTAAGAGGAACCTTTCTTTCAAAGGACACTTCCATACTTAAAAAAGCCATTCCTTAATTACGATGAACCTTCCTTTTAAAGGACACTTCCCAACTTAAAAAAGCCACTCCTTCAATAAGAGAAACCTTCCTTTCAAAGGACACTTCCCTACTTAAAAAAGCCACTCCTTCATTAAGAGAAACCTTCCTTTCAAAGGACACTTCCCTGCTTAAAAAAGACACTCCTTCATTAAGAGAAACCTTCCTTTCAAAGGACACTTCCCTACTTAAAAAAGCCACTCCTTCATTAAGAGGAACCTTCCTTTCAAAGGTCTCTTTCCTACTTAAAAAGCAACTCCTTAATTACGAGGAACCTTTCTTTCAAAGGACACTTTCCTACTTAGAAAAGACACACCTTCATTACGAGGAACCTTCCTTTTAAAGGACACTTCTAGTCCTAAAAAAGCCACTCCTTCATTATAAGGAACCTTCCTTTCAAAGGACTCTTCCTTACTTAAAAAAGACACCTTCATTACGAGGAACCTTACTTTTAAAGGACACTTCTTTTCTTAGAAAAGCCACTCCTTCATTGCGAGGAACCTTCCTTTCAAAGGATACTTCCTTATTTAGAAAAGCCACTTCTTCATTACGAGGAACCTTTCTTTTAAAGGACATTCCCTACTTAGAAAAGACATACCTTCATTACGAGGAACCTTCCTTTCAAAGGACATTCCCTACTTAGAAAAGACACACCTTCATTACGAGGAACCTTCCTTTCAAAGGACACTTCTAGTCTTAAAAAAGCCACTCCTTCATTACGAGGAACCTTCCTTCCAAAAAACTCTTCTCTACTTAAAAAAGCCACTCCTTCATTAAGAGGAACCTTCCTTTCAAAGGACACTTTTCGTCTTAGGAAAGACACTCCTTCATTAAGAGGAACCTTTTTTAAAAGAACACTTCTCTACTTAAAAAAGACACCTTCATTACGAGGAACCTTCTTTTCAAAGGACACTTCTCGACTCAGAAAAGAAACTCCTTCATTACGATGAACTATCCTTTTAAACGACGCTTTCCTACTTAGAAAAGCCACTCCTTCATTACAAGGAACCTTCTTTTCAAAGGACACTTCTCGTCTTAGGAAAGACTCCATTACGATGAACTATCCTTTTAAACGACGCTTTCCTACTTAGAAAAGCCACTCCTTCATTACAAGGAACCTTCTTTTCAAAGGACACTTCTCGTCTTAGGAAAGACTCCATTACGAGGAACCTTCCTTTCAAAGGACTCTTCCCTACTTAAAAAAGCCACTCCTTCATTACAAGAAACCTTCTTTTTAAAGGACACTTCCCTACTTATAAAAGCCACTCCTTCATTACGAGGAACCTTCCTTTCAATAGACACTTCTCGTCTTAGGAAAGACACTCCTTCATTACGAGGAACCTTCCTTTCAAAGGACTCTTCCCTATTTAAAAAAGCCACTCCTTCATTACAAGGAACCTTCCTTTTAAAGGACACTTCTCGTCTTAAAAAAGCCACTCCTTCATTATGAGGAACCTTTCTTTTAAAGGACACTTCCCTACTTAGAAAAGCCACTCCTTTATAATGAGAAACCTTCCTTTTTAAAGGACACTTCTCGTCTTAGAAAAGACACTTCTTCATTACGAGGAACCTTTTGTTTCAAAGGACACTTCCCTACTTAGAAAAGACACCTTCATTACGAGGAACCTTTCTTTCAAAGGACACTTCTAGTCTTAAAAAAGCCACTCCTTCATTATGAGGAACCTTTATTTTCAAAGGACACTTCCCTACTTAAAAAAGACGCCTTCATTACGAGGAACCTTCCTTGCAAAGGACACTTCCTTACTTAAATAAGCCACTTCTTCAATACGAGGAACCTTCCTTTCAAAGGACTCTTCCCTACTTAAAAAAGCCACTCCTCCATTAAGAGGAACCTTTCTTTTAAAGGACTCTTCCCTACTTAAAAAAGCCACTCCTTCATTACGAGAAAATTTCCTTTTTAAAGGACTCTTCCCTACTTAGAAAAGCCACTCCTTAATTACGAGGAACCATCCTTTCAAAGGACTCTTTCTTACTTGGAAAAGACACTCCTTTATTACGAGGAACCTTCCTATACCGGCAGGCAAAGAAGCCTATGTTAGCGAGAGGCACCAACGGTTTTCCGGGCTACGGTGAAACGATGCCATGAAGAAATGCAAGCACCGTCAGGGCTATCGACACAACACCGCAATCCACAACAAACAGACCAAGAAAGCAACATCTCCACCATTCATTTCACAGTGAATTCCACAAACTGCATCAGCTCGGCGAGCTAACCAAGACAGAATAAAAGCACCTTGCCAATTTTTTTTGAACTCGGCAGCGAGAGGAGTTACATCTCAAGTAACCCCGATCGCCAGACTTATCCTTCCAATCACATGCAAAGAAAACTCGGCGGTTTCCACACTCGAACAGCCAGGGCGTCAATCTAAACGAAGCAGAGGAAAATTCCAGCTTACTGGATATGCAAGAGGCCCGATAATCAAGACGGAAGTACGCGAAACTCGAGCTTTCATCACCAAAACAAGGACGAGAAAAGAGGCCATGAAATTAAAGAAACCGAGGAAGAGTTAAAAAGAGAGAATAACAGAACAAAAGACACTTACCTTCCTTGGATAGAGGCAGTTTCCCCCGGCCTTTTGATTTTGGATCGACTTAGCATTGGTATCTAAAGGAAAACAGCCACAGGGCTGATCCCTTAAGAACCAATCGGAAGAGCCAGGCTACTTCATCATCCGATATTCCACCAGATGATGTCAGTATAAATTAGGAAATTAGTTTGCACGCAGGAGAAACCGACAAATCCGACTACCAAGCGGGAGACGGAACACGAGAAACTTTAGGAAACATGGATACACGTACCGAGCGATCCCAAAGATGTTAGGACATAAGAAGCACCTTTTCACGAAATCACTTGATGTCTGGAACCTGCAGGTCTTTAGTCAGACCTAACAAGAAGAGTAACTCACTATGTATACAGCAAACTAATTAAATATACTGGAATAAATTAGGCTCATCCCCGTACCCAGAATGCAATGGATTTCAGTAACTTTGTACAATTCGTATATAAGGACCAGTTTTCAACCAAATGCCAGTTCTCAAGAGTTGTCTACGGACAACAGCTCAGAAGAGCTCTCACCAGTCTACAGAAGAAGAAAGCACAGAACCAGCAACAAAGAAGTGCAGCTCCCTCAAGTTTTGCCTCGGAAGAGACTGCAACTGATCTTTTGGCGAGAACGAAACTTGCATTTTTCCTAGAGTAGGATAAGTTAGGAGTGTTTGTGCGTAGTTTAATTATGGTAGGGTTGCTGTCCACGTTGTTTAGATGTAGTTGTGTTTAAGTCACTATTGCTGTGCTAGGCCCTAGTTGATAAAAAGCCTGACCAGGGTTGCTCCACAAAGGGCCTGAGGATATGAACGTATGGTCCAGTTTACTTATGCACCGCATAAAACACCTGGTTAACGGAATATCTGTCAGCCTCTTCTTTGTCACTACCCGGTGCCCCTCTTTTGCGCCTCCATTCAGGAAATGGAAAGCCCCAGCGCTTCCGAGAATCGGAGCACGGGTTATACGCTACCCCTTTGCCGTTCTCTAAAAATCCCAAAAACTAATGTTACGGTCTCCACTCTTAACGGAGGTAACCTTTGGAAGGGATGGGAGAGGGGTGTACTTCTAAATGGGACTTTGTACCATGGTTGCCCATCAGTTTAATGCCCAAGTAGGTCCACGTGTGCTCCACTTTCAGTTTAGGTTCTCCCCATTTGAATACGTTTTTGGAGAGCGGGCATTTCCTCTGGAGAATATCCTAATTTTTGATTGTGTTACGATCAGGGAAAGCGCTTAGGAGGATCTTTTAATCCTCGAATTAATCATCTCATAGCATTCCTTTTCCGAGCCAGGAGAAAGGACGACGTCTGAAAACAATGAGACGGCGGACGAGTTCTCCCCCTATGGGATAGCCATTGTTTTTAGGTAAGAACGACGGTAGGTCCGAGAGGTAGATTATAAATAGTAGACAAAACCACAAGAGCCAGCACCATTTGCAAAAGCAAATTCAAACGAATTTTTATAAGAAACCGACCAGGAGCAAAGATGCAACGAAGGAGCAAAACCAAACAAATCCGAGACAAAGAACAAAAGACTCGAACCATCCAAACGAAAGTTCACCGCACGCGAGAGCCGCCAAACAGCCACAACGAAAGAAAGGCACGGAGGCACAGACGAACGGCAAGACCAATTCAAAACGAAGATTCGAAAGAAAATTTAATAAACAGGAGAAAAATATCAAACGGACGTTCATTAATCATATCGGTCGCTCGGCGGGAAGGATTCCGGGAGAGGACGGCGCAGACAACGAAGCTGTTGTACATAAATGTACAGGGTAGTGTGACGTGGTGTGGGTGGTCCCGTTAAAACCTTAAAGGGGTGCTTTTCCAGTTACGGGAGGAAAAGCTAAACGGGTTTTAATTAGTTTTAGATTAATTTTAAATACACTTACCCATTATCCCGGGGCCTCACCTTCCTTCGAGATGTCCTTTGGGGCACGATGATCATCACCCTGTATGTCCCGGCGATGGAGAATGTCTAGAAAAAGGAAACAGGATAATAATTAACTAAAATGAATTATTTAATTAATTTGAAACCCCCCCACTGTTTCCTTACCTGTTTTCTGTTTGGTGGGGTCTGTCCAGGTGGCGCCATTGTCGGGGTCGTCGACCTGGCGGCCATGTTGGTTTTTGCTTGACACACGTGTACTGGGCTTTGCCCAGAACGGACGTCCAGCAACGACTCTGTAATAAAAATAAATTCTAGTTTGAATTTACTGGGAGTCCTGTGTTCGGAATTTTTATTATCTACATAAGGGAATTCTGATGACAACAGAAGCGTCGCTCGAGAAAAACCGACGGAAGCGCCAAACTCAAGGAAGCACTGCTTGCAACGACACCTACAAGAATCGAAGCCACAACCAATTCAATATTAAATCACCTTCCTCAACGAAAATCCAGAAGAACAGCCATCGACACCAAACCGTTCTCTTACAGGAGGCAAACCAACATCGTTGGCCCGGTTACAACAAAAATTCGACACACCCATCCAAAGAGTCTGGCAAAGAAGAGAAGGAGGATTCGTCAGATCCTCGATCATTTCGCGAAGTTAAAGGACGAAACGAAAGGGTCGTCAAGACCTAGGAAGGAGAGGTCCCGATGTCGGAAGATTAACGTCATCCACGACAAGATCGGAAAATCGCGAAAACAACAACATGCATTCCGCGACGGGAACGCAGGATCCCGCAGACCATCCTTAAAAGACCTGCGGAACCAATTTATCCCCTTCGAGCTACTTTCAACTCGAGGCAAGGAGGGATTCCAGATTCCATTAACACGAAAAAGGCTGCACGACCAGGTATAACCACCAAACATAAAATTGCAGTCTATCCTCGCTTTCATAATTGAATTCGTTCTCGAAGTAAATACGTTTCGTTTCAATGTCACACCAAACAGTTTTTTCCAAGAATTATTTATTCGGCGATCCCGCAGACGTCCGGAGAAGAAGCGTCGAAGGGCGAAAGGAAACCGTCGGCGAGAAGAAAAAGCACAGCGGGCCGACGGGACGAAAGAGACGCAAAGCCATCACGTCGAGGCTTGGGAACCACCCTCACGACGGCCCGGTTTCACCGACGAAGAAAACAGCCAAGCTCCGGACACGCCACGAAGCCACCCCGACACCTTTCGCAGAGCGACTCCCGACAGAAACGGCATCCACACGCTCGAACACGACACGCAGTTTCTGGAAGCGAAGCACGCGTTCAAGGTCACTTTCTTAAAGGAAAGCGCATCAAACGGGACGACAAAGCCACTAAGGGATGCCAAACACCGGATCCGCAAACAAACAAACCGACAAAGAGCAAAGACGCGGAGTTCTAAGAGGGACGTGGCGAAAACGTTCACAGAGAGATACAAACAAGAGGCAGCAGGCGCCCCTGCCAATTTGTTCCACAAAAGAAACCCTACTACAAAAGCCAAAAACAAAGTCACCAGAGAACCCTCAAACCGGGACATAGTCACCGACACGACGAAACCATCGTGCGAACCTCGGCACGAGGAGCTCATGAAAGACGCAAACCTCGGATTAACAGAAATGTTGGAATCCGATTTCATTCGGATAAGGATGTCGGAGATGCGACATCCACACGCTCGAATTCCATTCGAACGGAATTCAACATCCACACGCCGTAGCTCTAACGTTCCGAATAATTTCCGCATACAGATAATGCAGGCGTCCGGCGAGGGCGGGACGGCGGTTAGCTTGGGTTCCGTCGAGCACATAGCCGAGGAAGGTCCGGCAGGAAATCGGCAAAGCGGGAGCTGCAAAGGCGAGCGAGTTCATCAACGCAGAGACGGAGGCGCACGATCGGGGCTGCCACCGAGGACGTCATCCAGCAGGCCTCGGAAGCAGTCGCCGCAAAGCCAGATACGGCATGTAAGGGCCTTCTAGGGCCCTCGGCGCGAAGAACACGAGCCGGTCGCACAGGTAATGAAGAATAACATCTTTAATACTTAAACTGAAAACTTGTGATCACATAATAGCCCGCCAACTTGCGGGACTTATAAACAATCAACTTAATAGCGCGACTGTTCACATATATGTAACTGCGGGCTGACTAGCTTAGTCAGGCCCCAAAACCGCACTGCCTTCCTGCTGACCCAAACACCCTTATAAACCCCAGGTTCCCCCTAGTGGCGAACCGGGCAGCAGGAATGCAGTTTCTCTGGAACCTTCTTCCAGATAACGCAATGTTACGCAATCCCATTAGCCCGCGCACATACCGGGCAAGGTTCACATTCCATACATAACGGGCCCAGTCCCGCCATATGCGGACTTAGCCCTGGGGGATCGTCACAGGCAACAGCGCGACCGGACATCAGCCACGTAGGCAATTGCAGGATCGATGGCCCGGAGAACGAACGGAGGAGCACCGGGAGATGAGTACGATCCCAAAAAGGTTGCGGCAGGTAGCCAGAGTCCTGGCGAGGACCCTCATCGACCACAACGCAGCGGAAGCGTACAAGCGCTCCGTCCACCACAATGAGCACATCCCAGGTGAAAAACAGTAGCTGTCTTGTCAGATTAGGTTAGGCTAGGTCAGGTTAGGTTTTGGTTAGGATAGGTTAGGTTTGGCTAGGCTAGGTTAGGTTTAGGTTAGCCCAGGTTAGGCTAGACTTAGGTTTAGGTCAGGTTAGGTTTTGGTCAAGATAGGTTAGGTTTGGCTAGGCTAGGCTAGGTTAGGTTAGGTTTAGGTTAGCCCAGGTTAGGTTAGGTCAGGTTAGGCTAGACTTAGGTTAGGTCAGGTTAGGCTAGACTTAGGTTTAGGTCAGGTTAGGATAGGTTAGGTTTGGCTAGGCTAGGTTTAGGTTAGCCCAGGTTAGGCTAGGCTTAGGTCAGGTTAGGCTAGGCTTAGGTTAGGCTAAGTTACGTTAGGTCAGGTTTGGCTAGGCTTAGGTTAGGTTTGTGTTAGGCCCGGTTATGTTTGGGTTAGGGTTGGTTAGGCTGTTAGGTTTGGGTTAGGAGAACGATCCCGGAGAAAGAGTGAACCAGAACTGCGACATCCGTCGAGTACCAAAAACTCTGCCATCCGTCTTCAAAAGGATCAACGCAGGCGACAACGACTTATTCCATCCGCACAGCCCCGATCATCCAAGCGCTTCAAGCAAAGAAGTCGCACGGCGACTCGCAAAGAATATCAAGAACGACGTCGGCGAAGCCACGATCCCTCGAACACGGAAGAATCCACGGTGCACCCAGTCAAATCCGACGACGCAAACCTCGATTTCGTACGACCACGGTCACAGTAACATTCCAGGCACAGGCCCGCGAGATCCGTTAACGGACGATCGAGCATCCATTACCGGGACTTTCCTCAACGGACCCGTCAGCCATAAACCCAGGAGCGGACGGCCAAGAGCGCTCGGCACGAAAAACATTCCTCACCCTCACTTTCCGGCAAAGGCCCGTCAGCTTAAGATCGGGGAAGGACGACCGAAGACGGTCTCGGAAGAGAACTGCCGGAACACGAGGCGAGGCAACTCCGTCGAGAAAAAAGCATATTCGGAGCAGTTCAGATTCGGAGAAGTCTCGGGGCAGTTCGGCAGAAACGGCACGGTCGTCGACGGCCAAGCGGTTCGGGGAAACCGTCATAGGAAGCCGCAGCGGACATTCGGGCCGAGCCCGGCAGGTCGGACAACCCTTTTCGGGCAAAGGGGTCGGGGCAACGATGCATCGGGACGTGTTCCGCCGGGCGGGTTTAAGCGAAAACAACAAAGTCGCGAAACACGAATAAAACGCCTACGGCGCATCAAGCGATACGTCGGCAGGCTAAAGGCGCGTCTCCACGTTATTCCACCAAGCACACGTTCTTCAGAAGGAGAAAACGGTTTTCGCACGTACGATCGTACGTTCGACCGGCGGTCTAGATAAAGTGGGAAAAGCGTACGGAGCATCGGCCGAGCCGTCGGCTCGATCGAAGCAACAATCGCCCACGTGTCGTGTCCTGGCGACACGATGGCGCCACTTGTTCTAACAAGAATCAGACTAACCACACCCTGTAATGGCCGCTAATTAATTGTAATTATGCCAATGTTAAACACTAATTTAAGGGCCGATTGCACCAACAAAGGTTAAGCTAAACCTAAGGTTAACCGTGTGTTAACTAGGAAATGCATTGCACCAAAGGAAGTTAACAGTTGAAAGCCAATGAGGCTAATCCTGAGGTTAACTAGTGGTTTTATATAACCTCAGGTTAGCTAACCTTTGTTGGTGCAACCGGCCCTAAACAAGTATTGTAACAGCAATAACTAGAAGTGCTTGAAGTATGGCATGTCAAAAACAACACCACACGTTTGACATGCCATACTTGGCGTGGCGGTGTGAATTAGGAGACAATCACCTAACTATATATTCGATACAATTAAAGCCACTTACCTTAAGTAATTCCATTCAATTCAGAAAACAACAAAGAAAGTGGACGCAATCCGAAAACGAGCCTATCTACAGAGCCCCACGTTCGCACGTGGGCATTAACATATCCGGTCATAACGAACATAATATATGTCCTAATTAAAACAGCATTAATTAAGAAAACTTCAGATGACCTCGCACCCTAAATTTAACCAACTTTTTCAGACATCCTTTGTCTCTCGTTTCGTCAACACGTCGGAAAAAACGTCAGATGACCTCGTAATATCTCTTTGTGGCCGTAAGCCGACAGACGCGCGAAACACGTGTCGGCCCCGCCCACCGCCCCGCTGGGAGGAGTCACACGAAATTTAGACTGCAAAGGCTATATGCCCCAAAAACCATTATGGTCTATGGGAAATTGCCCGAAAAATCGAACTTTTCGACAATCCATCCAGCCTGAAAGCCCCTAGCGATTTGCATTCCCCCCGCCCCAAAACTTCCAATGGGCCCTTCGGCCTCCACGCCCCGCGTTCAAAGGCGCTAAAGCTAATTAAAAAGCATTTCTTACCTTAATTAAGTCATCACGCGTTAATCCATCTTCTTTGGCACACACCGACTTAACAAATAAATCACTCTGCCTGCGAAGCGCGTCCAAACCGAAATTCTAAATGCGTTTTTCGAACGAAGACGGCGCCTCGACGCCAAAAGACTCGGAACGCGGGGGCCGTCCACAAAAGCCGTGCGACCGGCTACGAACGAATTTACAACACGCGCGGTTCGGAAATATCGTTTATTCCAATTTATCAAGTTTAAAAACATATTAATATCTTTATAATTGCAGCTTTTTTAATGGAAATTAGGATTTCTTCAGAGTTACCAGTCTGAAATTTAAAACAATCGTTGCTTCCATGTTGAAGGGGGGTTCCAACTTCTGAGCTACCTTCGGGAGAACCCGGAGAAGTGCGAACGAATCGACATAGTCTAATATTTCAAGTACTCGCTTCATTACCCCCGCATCATTTCCTCCACCCTAAAATTATACGCAAATCGACACGTTGGCATAACGCGCCGTTAAGTTTTTAAACCGCACTTCTCGCAAATCTAGGAATACCGTGTACGGTGGCTAAAGCAATCCGCGCAAAAGTCGTATTTACGTTACGTTACCACGCGCGAGGCTCGTAAAACATCCTTTCTCCGGTTTTCCGCTTTCTTCGCTCGTACCAAAGATGCCCGGTACGGACGGAGACACCTACGAAGGCTATAAAAATCCATTTGACAAAAAAAAACGAAACCGTAATGTTTTCGAGATTAACAGGATGACTCGGCACCGTGATCCTACTCCTGCGAGACGCTCTCATCTTTAATTGGCTCCCGGAAGGACTGAAAATAAAATTACATTTAAACTACGAGTAAAAATCATCGGTAGATATCCCAAAACCTTTTTTGGACCACCGACGTGCGCCACCCTTAAGGCGCGTATACATATGCGAGCCGAACGTTTTGCGAACCGTACGGCTCGCAAGTTAGGACGGCGTTACATACAGTTTGCAGAAAGGTCGAGAAGTGTTCGTGACGAGCCAACTCCTGTCGGTCTTTTCGACGAACACAAAGGAATAGTCTCGCTCAATTGGTACGTGTTCCCAATGCAAAAAGTCGATTCGTCGTTGGTTGCGAGATTGAAACGAACGTGCTGGTAGGCGAGATTGGCTCGCGAGCCGTTGCCTGCGTGTGTTCAGCGTTCGTCGCGAAAGTTGGCTCGTGCTTTGCTCGGGGAAATTTGTTTTTAGGCGAACGGTTCGCGAGCCATTGAGAGACATCTAGCGAACCGCTCGGCTCGCATATGTATACGCACCTTTAGAAAACGCCGAGCGACCGTTACCGAACGAATATGCCGGATGCGGTCGGCGAACCGCTGCGCCGTAATAAACGCTTGTCGTCTACAACCGATCCGCCAAATCCTCGACGCGGATTTCGCCTTTCTTATTGGAAAGCGAACAAGTCATCGTTCATCCGTTTGTCGACCCTGCAACAGGGAAAAAACATAAGATTACTAAAATACAGTGTGCCAGAACTTAACCTCCTCCGTGACTCGTTTCACGAGTTTGTTGCGGTGTTCGCGAAAAGCCGAACGATCGGGATTATTCCGTCCGAACCATCGTGGAATTCTATATCGCCAACTCGGTTTCCCAACTCGAGGGGAATCCTTCCGACAAGCCTAAAATTAAACTTTGAAATATATATAACTTAAAGTGCAGCTTTAAGCAATACTCCTGGACACTCGTAACAACGAAACTCTCTCTCTCTCTCCACTCCATAAATTGGGACGCGTCGAGGTTACAACGGCAGCAATAAACGCAGCCAGATGTTGGACTCCTCGAGGCGACGCAGATGACCACCAAGGACCAAAAGGGCCGCGCAAGTTCGACCTACTTCCCAGGAAGCCAAGGACGACCTACAAAGACAAGAAACGGATAAGAGAGATTAGCCACATGTCGCGAGATTAGCATGCTACCGCGAAATACTTAAACCATAGCCGACGAAGAGTAGCCTATGGGCCAAAAGCCTTACAATCATAAAACACCTCCTGTTTTAAGATCAAAGGTAGGTTGGACAAGGAACACAGGTGGATTCTTAATCCACCCCAATAAAGGGGTTCCAAAGATCCAACTGGTATATATAGAGGACTGTTTCCTCTAGAAAACCATTCAGTTTTAAAGCAGCGAAACCGCTGCGAGTACATGTACCACACTGTCTCGAAATGCGAATAAAATAAGTTATTCTTAAAAATAAAAACCTGCATCATAGACTTCTTCGATTTTGCACGTTTTCCCAAACCTAGCCGAACTTCAACACGCAGAGAAGGAAGACCACTCATCTGGGCCTAGATGACAACTTTCCAAACCATCACTGACCACAGTTCGACCGCTACGAGTTTCTCATCCTCTCCTACGAAGGAAGAAAACCTCCGCCAAGGCCTGATCCTCTCCAGGGACCACATTAGAGATCTCAGGAAGGACTTACCGACAGCCCAACTCTTATCCCTAGGAAGCAACACGTGGACGTATCCAAGGTCTGATCAACCTCCGCAACCCCAGCCCGTTGGACGACCAGGAAAACATCCCAGGCTCCGCACCAGCGATAGAGGGACCAAGGTGATCGGATACCCCCGCCCGGATCCTCCAATGGAGACATCCAGGAGGGAGTGCCTGAAGGTCCACACGTGAAAAGTTATGAATGGGGTTAGGCGTCACATGAAAGAGCAGATCGTCAGCTTTAGAAAAAAAAAAAAGAAAAAAAATGAAAATCAAGCAAGAATTGCCAGAGATGCAGCGTTATATAAATACTTACAACAACAAGGAAAAAATGGACCTGTCAAAAGTTTCCGCTATAGTTTCACGAGATGCCATTGGAAAGCTCTTTCAGAAAACCAAACCCCCCGCTGAAATGAAAAATTCACGACATTCTACATGAAATAGTACGTAATTTATACACAAATGTATGAAATTTCAAAAAACCAGGTGTTCGAAACGTGGCGGCTGATGACAACAACAACATTACTTTTGAAACGACACGAACCGATTTCGGCAAGCGGCGAAGTCTCCGTACATCGAAGAGCATCTCGAGTTTCGTCATGACGAGGAAAAAAAAAAAAACTTAACTTAAAAACGAAACACGACATCGATCAACGAAGAAGGGAGAGAAAAATAGCAACAACAATTGCGTCGCAAACAATTAACCCTGGAAGCACTGTCAATTACGGCGCTTTATATAACGATCTCTTAATCGATAAGCTCCGCACGTGCCATACATGTGAAAGCACATCGGCGACGGCGCGTTGCAATTCAAAAACTACGGCGCTTTATGTAACGGACAAACAATACAGCAAGGCACAAAAAACATTAAAAATTTCGATTTTCGGTAACGGATAGACCTAAGCATTTATGAAATTTTACAAACTTTTTTTTTTTTACTAAAGTTTAATGTGTTAAAGTTAATCAAATGCCGTATTTCGATCACAACATACAAATATTTAAAATATCAATTAAAAAATAAAGCAAAAGAATTTTAAGGCCGGTTTTTTTTTTCTGTGAAATTTCGACCATGACCTTGAGCAGTATCAAATCCTGTTACAGTTGACTACATTCAATATTTTGCAATACGAACAAGTTTGCGTCAAAAGTCCTGCTTACAAAGATGTTCATTTTCTATGTTTGCGTGTTTTATTTTCAAATTAAAAAACAAAGTTTTATTGAAAAACATGGACTAATCTTTATTACCGAAATTAAAAATTGCAGATTTCTATCGGTACACATTAAAC
>JAQGAE010004051.1:0-13424 GCA_034696685.1 Julus scandinavius
TTGTGACATCATTATGGATGGGGTGTAGTAAAATTTGTGACAATTGTGACAAAGGGGTGGGGGGGTGTTTAAAAAGAGGCAAAAAAGTGTGACATAATTTATGGATCACCCCTAACTACTATACAGCGTGACTAAAAAGTCTGTTCTTCCCCTTTAAATGTTCTTAACGGGGTGAAATTGAAAATTGTGATAAAGGGAACATATAGAAACCATCGGGTGCTCAATCCAGTGATTGGGGGTGCTGCAGTTCCGCAGTCCCTATGGACGAGCCGCCACTGCTCGAGGCTGTGGAGTTTCCCCACCAGAGATGGGGGAAGCACAGATTTTGCGATTTGCCAGCCGTTGCATACTCGCACACCAATGGAGCTCCGCAGCGTTGAACTTCAATTAAAGCGAGCATTAGCCGTAATGCCCCGCCATTTTTGCACACATCTTGACGTTATTGCGACTTTCGATGTGGAAGGTTCAGTCCTCCTTTTCCTACGTCAGAACAGCAGCGGGCAGGGACCTCTGGAACGCTGCCAGATGAGGTGTTTGGTCTGGAAATAACTTAGCTTAGTTAACTTGCTATTCGCAGAAATTATTCTTGATCTTGTTGAATACGAAGATCAAATAAGCAATCGCTTACTTTTCTCAGTTTACATGCTAGGCGCAATTGAGTTGGTGTACCGGACCTTCTGATTGTTAAGCAGATTGCCCTTATAGAAAAAAGTGATCCCACATCGAAAACTGATGAGGGGTGATCCATAAATTATGTCCCACTTTTTTGCCTGTTTTTAAACACCCCCACCTCTTTGTCACGATTGTCACAAAATTTACTACACCTCATCCATAATGATGTCACAACCCGTCGATAATCCCCCCCAGTTATTTTTTGTGCACGACAAAGCGTTGTTTGCAAAAAGACCATGATGCAACATGTTACATCATGTGACGTCCAAAACAAATGAAAAGCGGTCGGGGAAAAAACAAAAAGACTAAAATCTTTTTGAATGGCCCCTGAGATAATAAGGTGCGTATCGACCAAAAGAAACATTAGAGATACAAAACATACACAACAAACATATACATGCAAACTTTTAATGTGTCCAGAAGTGTTTGCGAACATGTGTCGAAAACCTCCGTTTTTCCCCCACATTTCGATGTTTCTTAATGTTTAGTAGCGATCGCTCGAGAGGCGGTCCGGATCAAAGGAAAAAATGTTTCTCAAATGTTTCGTGACGTGGTTGATGACGTAGAGCATTGAACCATGTAGTTTTCATTTTGAAATATGCCAAGCTCCATCTTGTTTCTCGAAATGTGTAATAGGTGCGTACACTTGTGTTTTTTTTGTCTTTTTTGACACAATTTGCCACACATGTTTGGAAAAACATGCTGAAAACATTGTTTTAGTGTTTTTTGTGAATGTTTGATGTTTATGTTTATGTTTTTTTTGGTCGATACTTAGCTTTAGATAGAGTACTGAATGTGGCTATACTTCTGATAAGTATACGTATGTTGTCCAAAAATTCATGCAAGATTTGATATATAAAGGGTAGTTTGGGTAAAATGTTGTATATGAAACGTCTATTAAGTTGTCTAACAAATAGGTCTTGTCTGACCATTTGAAAATGCATGTATGTAAATTCCCATGAGTAAATTTTATGGGAAATGCTTGTCTATTGTGAGTTGACTGGTTTAGTTAACTTAATTGTAATGCAGCAACTGATAAATTTCAATTCATCGGTTGACGTGATCACGGACATTGACAAAAATGCAATGGAATTAGATGGAAAACAATACAGATTCTTCGATTGCTCTATACGGTTTAAAGATTTTTTGGATTATAGCAATATCCTGATAAGGCATCCTAATAACCGAAATAATACTACTCAACATAATCAATTTGCAATCAGTTCTTGCAACTGATTTTCAATCAATATTCTGGCATTTAATTTATAATACAACTTTTTTCCATAAACTATTGTACTTATTAAGAAAAGCAGAGAAATCTATAATTCAAAAATTATAAACTATGTATAGAACATGTCGTATAAGGTGTTATCTGGTATCAGGATCAACTCCAAAGGAGTAGTGAAGGCTGTATATATGGGAAGGGGGGAGGGATGAGATTTTGGGGATAGATCCCCTCCCCCGAAATCCAAAATAAAATGTACAAATTTCAACCCCGAATCGGCAAAATATAGAAGAGGACTTTTGCATTTAAAGTATGCTTTTATGGTGTAGAAATAAAAGTTTTTATCATTAAAAGCACGATTTTTTAAGATATAAAAACGCAATTTTTCAAAAGTAAAAACGCGATTTATCTTAGGTAAAATTAACACACCTTTTTTAAAGTAAAAGTACGAATTTCAAGATAAAAACACAATTTTTATGGCCAAAAAACTCCATTCTAATATTCTGAACCATATCGACCCACAATGTCTTATATGGCCTTGGGAATGGTCATTCTCACGTTAGGTACCTAGATTATTTGATAAAAAACATGAAAAGTAGTTATTCCACATATGTTTTTGGTTAGCTTTTCAAACACTCAGTAAATTGTGTGAGTAAATTTTTAAGTACAAATTCTCATTTAGGCTTACGAAGTTGACCCTATAGTGTTTCTTTTCAATCCCAGTTAAGGTCCTTTTTGTAGGACTGTTCGTCAGATAGTAACGAGATTATTTGGAAGGAAATCCCACGCAAGCAAATGGATCTTGTTTTCATAGTCGGCGGATTTCTGCCCACAATGCCATACCGTATACCCATCTTTTCCTCCCCGTGGGGGATCCCCTTCCCCGTGAGTTTTCGCTTTAAGAGCAATCCACCGAAATCCTCTTAAAATTGACTCTGAACGCATGCGGCAAGAGGTAAACACCCGCAGTTCATGGTAGAATATTAAAGCAATTTCCAATCAGAATGCGCAGCTTTTCCGTATTGATGCACCGGGAATGGAGGAAAAACGCTGTCAGACGGCAGCTTAATCGATGATGATGCATCTCGGGAAGGATGGATCATGGAAGATATTTCGGGAATCTATCGCTTTGGAACGTCTTTCGTGAACGCACATCGCTGCAAACATCATTCAACCAAAAGCTCTTTAAAAGCAGCGCCATCTGTTGGCCCAGTGAATTAGCACAATGCAGAAATATATTTATCTTGTTCTAGGGAATTTAAATTAATCGGGTTTTCAGCTAGGCAGTTACAAATTCCGTAAATTTTACAGGTAAAGTCGAGTAGGGGAGACCGGGGCACAGTGGGTACACTATTCAGAATTCATATTAACTTGTAGCATTTTGAAAGAATAACACAGAAATATACAAGCCTTCAGGATCTGTATACATTTTGTCATCGTTTTAGAGCTACTGGTTTTTTTGCTATAAAAGATTTAGGTTGGTTGCGCAGACTGTCCAACTGTGCCCCATCAGTCAGTCTGAGACTCCAGAGCTGTACAGTAGCTGAATACTTGTATACACCTTGTTACAAAACTTGGAAATATAGAACTTAGTCTTTTTTTAAACTAAACTGTTTGACCGCAATTTGTAAACCAACATGTTTGAACTCAATTTGTTAACTCAGAATAATATTTTCTGTGAAGGATTTTTGGCTATGTCCATAGCCAAAACTATCTCCAAAAAAAAAACTTACACTCAAAGACTTCCCTGTAGGAACAAATTGGGACTTAGTCTTGTCAATCACTGCATTCCACTGATCATCCTAAGTACCTTTTGTCAGTTGAGCACAAGGGAATTCGCAACATCTGTTGGCTGTCCAACAGACCCTGAGGAGATACACAAAATCTCTTAAAATTTTGTTTCTTGCTTTTCTGATCACTGCATACACTGTAAAAACATAGTCTTATTTTAATACTGATTTTATGACAGACAGCTTTTTTAAGACAACTAATGAAAATTAAGATACTTTAAGTGCCATTTTAGCATCTGAAACTCATTTTCAGTTACAATACAGTCCTTAGAAAAACACGAAGATTTAGATGACTGAATTCAGTCACCATAAATGCTATTTAAGTTGCAATTCATGTCTTTATTTATAAAAATAAAAATACTTCAGTCATTCAAAATGACTTATTCGAAGATAGGATTATGCCAAGTTGCACATGTCGTCACACGTGTACCACATTCATACCACTAACACTACATAATTGTGTATATGCGATTAGGTACATGGCTGTGTGACATTGTGACAAATATTTAGGTTCAGGTTATTGGGATTGCTTAGCTAGCCTATACTTCAAACGGAATATTCATATTACATATGCTCGGAATCATGCATGAGGTATAACAATCGTTAAGCCTACATTATGCCCTGGAATATCATGCTGTTTACAGGTAAGACATTACCGATATCATATTTATGTTTAAGATTAATTATAATGCATGTAGTATGTGTTCTTTAATTAAAATTCAAGTTCGTTTAAAGTTCGCTAAAACGAATTAAACGCTCGGAATCGAGAGGCTGTTACGTTGAATAAGTTGAGTTCGCTGGATTGATCCTTGCTGTCCGTCGTCTTTTTTATATTTTAAAATTGAATTAAGACGTTTTGTGCATTTAAGACGTTTAAAAAAAAGATCCATATAAGGTCTTGATTTTGTCTACAAGGGAAAAACACGTAAAAGATCTTATATTAAGGCATGACATTTTTACTGTGTAGTCACCGAATGACCACTAGAAGCGGTAGGCCAAAGGGACCTCCGCCTCTGCAGACTGCTGCTACCAGAGGATCCCAACCTAAACTAGGATCCTAACCTATAGCCACCGAACCTCCCAGTGTTGAAAAACACCAGAGACACCCAGTAGAACACCCCTACCGAGATCCTTTCCTACAGGAACCGCCTGAAGGGAGCTCACCCTGCCATGCACCTTAGGATAGAGATTCAAGCATGGAACCCTGTTGAAAGCCAGCATCGGCTCCACAAACTGCATGGTGTATATGGTAGTTGCATGCGCATTATTGATGGCACATTTTTTCGATTTGTCCTGTTTACATTGCGGCGTGCTTGTTGGAATCCCGCCATTTAATTTGGGCCTGATGCTGCGCGTTCCTGGGAACTAATCAACACAATTAGGGATAGCGCGTACCTTAATTTGCTGAACAAATAAGAATAGGAATGCATTAGTTTGCAGTTCAATAGCGTTCATTAGTAGCGCATAATGTACGTGAACTCTGCTCTTCATTTCGAAATTCGCGTTTGTGTTGACTTTACAATCACCCCTCAAGCTGGAAAAAGTTATGATCTGATCAAGTGTTGGGATGAACGCATGGCCGGCTTGGACAATTCCCCCCGCCTCCCCCCACCTTCCAGGTGGTCGTCTGCAAGAAGCGCTCACCCATCCTAAATGAAAGCTCTTTGCATATGCCAAAATAGGTTTTACATTTTGAAAGCAAGAATTTTGAGGTTCTTGCTTTTTTAAAGGTTCTTCAATTATACAGTCTTGCTGCTCTAGAGGTGGCACTTCATTGCTTGAAACAGCTGCAATCTTTTAAATGCATAAAGCTACTGAATATTCAAGTATCATGTTGAGATAACACATTGCGGACAGTTATATTAAGAGGATCTACAACTATGCCTTTTCAAATGGGGAAAATTTAGGAACATTTTCAAAAATTCTATCCCTAATTTCCTCTTAAATATACGGACTTGGCCCAAATGAATGTTTTGAAATTGTATTTTTTAATTTGCCTTTTCATGCCAAAGATGCTCCTAAATTATATGGTTTGCAATTTATGTGAAGATTATTCAACTATGTTTGCAGCATGCCTCATCTTAAATATATAATATATTCCACATAGTATACATGTGAAAAGTGCGAGACCACGAAAAGCATATACACCAAATTTGTGCCAATTCGTTTTTTAATAGGCTGAAATTAACTTTTGCGTGACCACCCCTATTATTTTCTATTTGATAAAATGTTTATGTTTATTAAAATATGTTAGATGACATGTTTTGATATGGTCATGTATAATTAAAAAGTGAGATTTGCATGATAATGGTCACTATCTCCATTGTTTAACTTGCAATATTGCAAAAACAATTAAAAAGCTGTTGTTTAAAAATTACCATTGTAACACCACAACTGAAAAGTAGAATGGATATTTATTAATTTATCCAAAGAAAATTTTTCTAAAAATCCCAATAAAACAACATATGTTTCATTTTTTTGCTTATGACAATTCAAATCGACATGAATTGCTTAAGCCAAACCCATTTTTATCTTAAATTTGCATCTTTCAAAGGATACATATGGGTAAAGGTCTCATAAAACGAGCTTGGTTTTTGACATAATTTCTGACATCATTTACATTAATACTTTAAATGCTCCTATTCCCCTTCGCAAAATGTTCACATGTAGCACTAAAATCCTTTCATTTTACTGGATTTCTTTGCTATAAACCTCTCTTCAATAGCGCATAAATTATTGGACCCTTTACCCTTCCCATGCAAAGGCTGAAGCTGACATGAGACGATATTAGCATATAGCAGCTATCATTACGCATTATAATAATTAGAATTTATTAGGATGGTTATTAAGATAGGGATCTTTGTGTCTTTGGATTTCTCGTTGGCAAACAGACACTCGAGCACATGCCCTGAGCGAGGAATGGATTAACAAGGCCATTAATTTCACTTAGTAATTTGCATAACGTGAACCTCTATTAATGCCATATGGTAATTAGAGAATACCGGATAGGTATTATGCTTGTTTATGCATTCTTTTATCTTCATTTACATTTCTCATTATTAAGCTGTGGGCAAAAGTTGCGAATAGTAACTAGACTTTCACTGAGAAACAAGTCCAGCAAATAGTATGATTGTGGACTTAAGGTGGAATACAGCCCTATCCTTTTCAATGGGTTGGGTTTGCAACGATACTCACAGTTGAATGAGGGAGGTTTGGGTGGGGGTGGAAATTGTTTGGGGTGTCTTGATGGATCAGCAAGGGCATTCGATTGTCGTTTTTCACTTTGAAATGGGAGATTTTTTTTAAATTAATAAACGAGTTTGAAAAATATCCGTTAATTTGCACACTCAGCCAGAAGGTGGCAGCATGAGATAGGCAAGTTGTGAGTTCAAAAATTCGAATAGTAATTTAATTTAAAAAATCTACTATTTTAAAGTGAAAAACGACAATCGAATGTCCTTGCTGATTTATCAAACTATTTTAATCAATTTTTATTTTTAATTAATCTTTTTTTGTTTGGCTGTGAGTTTCGTTGCAAATTTACCCATTGAAAGGAATAGGGTTGTAATCCACCTTAAGCAATATGATGAAGACCCTTGTTACAAGACGGCATTACCCATACAAAAAATGACTCAGAATTCTTCAGAATTCCACGTCCAAAACCTCTGCAAAACAGTATGTTTCAGAATTATGGTGTCTAATTCTGCAAGTCATTTCTGCAGAATCTATTATGCTGCATTTCTGCAGAATATACATTTATAAAGAAATTGTTCCCAGAGGGAAGCAAACCTGGGAACTTGCAAATACCAACCCATACAAAAAATGACTATCAGAATTCTGCAGAATTCAGCATACTAAATCTCTGCTGAAAAGTATGTTGTATCAAATTTCTGCATAATAGTTTCTGCAGGAAATGTAATGGGATATTTTTATGGTCATTTGCTGCACATTATTTTTGTACGGGTATGTACCAATATAAGTTAAGAATATTTAAATATGAACATACTGACTGTATGTTATTGGGATATTGGAATATGAAATCTGTTCATCAATCGTTGTATGATATTCGCCATACTGTATATGGCAGTGTTGGGCTTTAATTGAGTGCACTGAATGTGTGGCAACCCTCGCACCTCATGGCCTCACAACCAAACACCATCCATTGTTTCTTCGTGAGCTGATTTCTTACTTCTTCTGATGACCAGTAACCAAGCAAGCTCTCCAGGCCTTACCATGCACTGACTTACATATTCACTGTTACTGTATTTAGAAGCCTGAATATATCAAAATCTCTAAAGTTTAAACTATTAATTGTGTAAATGAGAAAGTATAAGTCACAGAGCAGTATGACATGTAGAGCTTGCAGGGAGACACAGCAGAAAATTTACTGTAGAATATTCAAATAAACTGCAGTTTGAAAACTGCAGTTTTCAATAATAATTTTTTCCTAAAACTGCGATTATTCTTGTGGATTTTGAAACAAGAACTGCAGTTTTTGTGCAGTAAACTAACTGTAAAACTGCAGTTTATCATGAAACTGCAGTTTTACTGTAGTATAATTGCAGTTGTAGTATAGTAATTCTGCAGTTAACTACAGTAATATATGCTACTACATATTATACTACTGCAGTTATAACAGTTATATACACACCTTACTTAAACTTTAAATGAAGGTATCATCTCATTCATTTGATACCTAATTAAGATATAATTATGAATCTTTGTCCAGCACTATTTGTGATTTCTGCAAAGTTTTAATAAAGAGCACTGCAGATTTTGTGTGGTAATTCATTATTTAACAGAATAACCCATATGTAAAATAATATGTGGATAATATATAAAATATGTACTAAAATACAGGGTGAGTCATAAGTCCATCACCACCCTGTGTCATTTCAAAATTTCAGTGGCTACTGCAATGTGTGGTTGTGAGTGGTATACCTTGTTAAGGGGACATTGTTTTATGTGATTTTCATTGACAATGATTTGGTCCTTCAAGGTCATCCCCACAGGAAGTAGTGGAAAACAACAAGATGCAGCAATGGTTCCAATGTACAACCCCTCACCAAAAGTATTAGACCACTATTAGAAAACATTAGAAACCTGAAAACACATTGGAATCACAAATTATACAGACATAATAGGTGTTTTATTCAATAACTAATGACATATGCAAGGGTCAAAGTTTGCATACCAAATGAACAGGAGCTCTTCATCTGTTCCATAAAATATAAAATAAATACTTTACAAAAACATCCCTGGACAAAAGTGTTAGACCAGGGGCAAAGCAAGACAAGTAAAATCGCTGTATAGAGCAGAATAATGTTTTAATGTGCTAATAAACCTCCTTAAGCTAATTAACCTCTCTAAACTAATGAACCCCTCTAAACTAATGAACCCTCTAAACTAATGAACCCCTCTAATCTAATAAACTTCTCAAACTAATTAACTTCTCTAAACTAATGAACCCCTTTAATCTAATAAACCTCTCTAAACTAATAAACTTCTCTAATCACATTCACATCACATAATAGTTAATAAATATCAGCCTTTATAAACTTAACGGTAATGATGTCCCAGTATTAGCTAACCATAACTCCCTTTTCTAATGCTTCATTTCCAAGAAGTACCGAGAGTACCAAGAGTTTCCGAGTGGGTAAAAGCGTTAGGCTGGTATTTGAAAGTTTCAGGGTTCGCTGCCCTCTGTGAACCATTTTTTTAAAAAAAAAATATGTATTCTGCAGAATTCTGCAGAAATGACTTGCAGAATTAGACACCATAATTCTGCAGAGATTTAGGACGCTGAATTCTGAGGAATTCAGAGTCTTTTTTTGTATGGGAATACATTCTCAACTGAATATGATATCAATTAATATAATTATTAGACATGTTATATCATATGTAATATATATGTACGAGTTTGTGTAGCTTAGTACAAGCCAAACGAGTAGAACGAGCCAAGCGCGCTAATCTCAATTCGGTTTATTGTGCATGGGTTGTCTCGGAGTCCGAACTAAACCGCGTTTTGCGGGCTAAACTCTCAGTAGAAATGAAATTTCCCGTTAAAAATACTTTATTAACTGTATGTATTAAATACCATTCGAATCGATGTTTGTAACAGAAGTTACAAAACTAATTTACAATTGGGTTGTTGTTGCGAATGATCGTTGTCTCTATCGTTCGTCGTTCGTTTTTGTTGTGGTTTATGCACGATTTGCCCGTCCACATTTACAAGACAACACACAAAACATTCATATTACATAATATGTAATAAATATGAGCATTTATAACCTTGATAGTATGAAGTCCAAGTATTAGCTAACCATAACTCTCTTTTCTAATGCTTCAGTTCCAAGTAGCACAGGTGGCCGAGTGGGTAAATACGTTTCCGTTTTTTTTCCCTCAGTGTACCAGTTTTTAAAAAAAATATATATTCTGCAGAAATGCAGCGTAATAAATTCTGCAGAAATGACTCTTACAGAATTAGACACCATAATTCTGAAGCATACTTTTCTGCAGAGGTTTAGCACGCGGAATTCTGAAGAATTCTGAGTCATTTTTTTGTATGGGATACTAACTTGCGTTGACTAAAGTCTTGCCCTCCGTTTGAAAGGAGTCGCCAAAAATGTTCTGGAGCAGCACCCCCACTAATTTTAGCTACGAGCCGCCACTGCGTAAAAAAGCTGTGATTTTACACAAACAAAAGTAATTAGAGCAGTTGGCCTTTGCCAGGGGGCGCTGGAGTAAAGCAATCGATGAAACCCATTAAAACTATCTTCCTTTTTAAGCTACAAGCAAATCTATAATATTTGTGGAAGAAAAAGTGAGTGCAATCTCGCTTTCTTCTAGGTTGTCAGATTTAATAGAGTTAATTATAGCGTCGGGGTTGGATAACAAAACCTTTTCTCGAAGCAATCTGGTAACTGACAGGACAAACGAGAAGAGACACGCTTATGGTTGTGTATAAAATATGCAGAGATCTGCAGGAAAACGTTTTTGGCAACCGAAATTTGTTTACAAAAATTCTCCAAATCCTGCATATGTCGACTTTGCATCGAATGGATAAATTGGTTTCCATATAAGTGTCTGCTTGTGTCTGAGATGAATCGAGGTTTTATATGGTAACAGAGATTGTGCACCATGCATGCATCTCATATGGCGCGTTAGTAGTTTTGTTTATTGGTAGTATGACGGCACCATGTTTGGTGCTATTCTGGCCCTGATTTAGAGCAAGCTGACTTAGAGCGGTACTGAAACTTTACTTCAACAAATGCACACAAAAATGATTGTAAGCTAGGTTGGTTAGTGGTGACCAAGGCCGTATATATGGGGGGATATTGAGGATAGAGTCCCACCCCCGAAATCCAATAATTTTACAAACTTCAACCAGAATCCGCCAATTTTTAACCCGAATCCGCCAATTTTCCGCGATTTTTGGACCATATTTCCCCCCCTCCCCCGAAATGTGATCACATATACGGCCTTGGTGGTGACGCAATCGACCTTTCATTAGGAAAACATGGGTTTAAATCCTGAGTCGCCTACCATGACTGGATTTCGCGGTTCTCCACAGTTGTTTCCAGACAAATGCCATGATAGTTCCTCTAAAATTCGGCTGCGACCGTGCTTCTTTCTCTCTTCATTTCTATTATAAACTAACACATTACTCCACAAAAACAAATCCAAAAATACTAATACTAATTGCCAGATGGGCAGAGTCCCGTGCACAGTGCATGCCCACGCTTGATCACTAAAATGGTTGTTTACAACTTATACGACGTTTTCACATATGCACAGCATATAGCGTGCCACTTAAACATTTGAAAATGGATTAGAATTTAAATTACGTGTCTTCACGTAGGCATAAAACTCTACCATTTTACAATGTTGGCCCAACGATGATGGCAATATAACACCAACGTTTGCAAAAGTTCGCCTAATTAAACTATATCTTCGTTTGAGGTTTTACTTTTCACTGCTGTTCAGTGGCGGCTCATGAATAGGCACTGTGGAACTGCAGCACCCCCAATCACTGCATATCATAGACAGAATTTATTATAATGAGTCGTTTTTCTTTAATTATTTCTAATTTAATTTATTCTTAATCTATTCTTTAATTTATTTAATTAATTCTTTAACCATCCCCCAGTTAATGAAAAAGGGTTTAAAATTTTTTTATGCAACTGTGCGTTTCACAGCTTCAGCGTCGGTGTGTTTGACTGTTGTGCGCATGCGCACATAAGAAGCTGCACACCAGGCTGCGAGGGAGAGAGAGCACTGTCGCTCCCTCAGTGACGACTGGTGTGCTCACAGCATTACTCCGCTTCACACCCACGTATTTTTTCTACGAGCTGCCACTGCTGCTGATTGGAAAATTATTGAAGTGAATTAAACGTCTATAGGCGCGGTAGGGCAAATTGGCCTGAACGTCACAAAAGTGATGCAACACGAAAAGTGAAACACTTCATTTCTACTCTCGCTTCCAACCGGCAGTTGAGAGGAAAGACAGTGTGCCAGTCACAACTTGGGACCAACGTGTAAAAATGAACCTTGCTAAAATCAAATTTGTCATTGGTCCCAAGCATATGGAATTAGACTGGTTCTGTTGTACAGTGGAACGTCGATTTACGAACGTCTCTTTTTACGAACAATTCGATTTACGAACACCACATGTGGTTTCGATTTCCCAACGATGCTCCAATTTACGAACGGGACAAAACCATGTGCAAAGCAATGCCCCTTACAGCAACGCAGTTCACCTTATAATGGCTACCAAAAAAGTGCAAAGTTTTAGTGAATGTGGCGTTAAGAAGAATCACAAACATTAGTGTTGATTTAAAAACGATCTGCAATAATAAAGATGCGATTGTTTTGGTAATTAAACTGCTTTCTTCTAATCTTACTGTATATGTGAACCTTCCATGCATTTGAAGGGTATCTAACACTATAGAACCATGTAAAAATTTGATCAGGTTGGTGTTGAGCCCCAAAAAGCACATATCGTCAACACAAAATTGTTTAAAATATGTGAAATATTGGGCAGAGTCGTTGATAAGGGGGAATTAAGAGGAATGGGCGGTGTAGAGCAAATAAGAATATTTTTCGGACATCTTTTGTACACAAGCCCTTCGTTTCCAGGTCAGAATCCGGCGCTGCATGATTCTTGTGTTTGTCATTGAACTGCCAATAAATTTAATTCCACGCTTAATACTGTATTATTTCCACACATAAAACCATACTATGTTAAAAAAAATTTGGACAATGAACGCATCATTTGGATTTACATTAATTGCAATGGGAAAAATTGATTCGAATTAAGAACTTTTCCATTTACGAACAGGGTCATGGAACGGATTAAGTTCACAGATCGAGATTCCACATGTATACGTATATAGCATTAGGTAACCAGTAGATGCTTGCATATTTTACTATATATTACTTAAACACAGCTTAATCTTTTAGCTAACTATTTCCATTGTGTGAAAAGTGAAATAGAGAAAAGGACAAGAACAGACAGAGTGCGATCGAGCCTTTTTAGAAAGTAAGAAAGCGACTAAACCGCTAAGAAAAGTGCCATCAAGTTGCTAAACCATTAAAGGCCCCTTCACACTTCCACGTTTTACTACGTTAAGCGGGCTTACGTTACGGCGACACCCTACTCACTTTTACGTCAACGTTGTGTCAAAAAGCTTGCAACGCCATCTATGCACGCTTTTTCATACTAGTTTTTATCGTGA
>JAQGAE010004052.1:0-13424 GCA_034696685.1 Julus scandinavius
TAAAATAACACTGAAATTGTGATTATAAAAATTGCGTACGAATATAAAATTTAAGTTTTTGAATTCGTAGCTTATGTTAAGCGAGACATCCAATATGGCCGATGAGTCTTCATTACGGCTTCAATTTATTAATACTATCCGACAAACTGCAACCAGATATACAGACAGCGTGGCACGTATTTGGACATTGGTTCGTTCTCGAACCCTTCGTTAGAAAGGAGCTATTTGAATCTAGAATATATTTTATTAAGCCGTGGAATAACATAGGGTAAGCCGACACCTCGCAACGAGATTGATTTTGAAAATAAGATGATATTTGTAGAACTAGATTTGAAAATACTCGACCACGACAGTTCTGTTAAAACAATACGCAAACTATTGCTTTTATGCTTCATTACCTGCCATTTTTTCATCAATTATTTATTATTAGTACCGACTTTCGTTTCGACTTTAATAGAA
Organism: Julus scandinavius; assembly: GCA_034696685.1. Classification (NCBI taxonomy): domain Eukaryota; kingdom Metazoa; phylum Arthropoda; class Diplopoda; order Julida; family Julidae; genus Julus; species Julus scandinavius. The sequence continues at coordinate 460 of JAQGAE010004052.1, forward strand.
ATTCGTTTTCGAACAGGTAGTAGTTTGAATTTGTAAGCCGACAGCCGACTTGAACGTACACCTTACGATGTTATACGCGGTGCATCGTAATTTTGGTTATTTATTAACATAATTACAATTAATCAGTGGCTGAATAATCTGAAAATGGCAGATTTGTCCGATTTTGAAAGAGGACAGATCGTTGGTATGCGTCTTGCTGGATTATCCGTGACAAAAACGGCCAAAGCGTTAGGAGTGTCGAGAGCCACAGTTTCAAAGGTTATGTCGGCGTATACGAGTCAAGGAAAAACGACATCAGCTAGGAAAAACAGCGGTAGGAAATCAAAATTAACAGAAAGTGATCGATGTAGGTTAAGAAGGATCGTTTTGGAAAACAGGAAATCAACTGCGGCTCAGGTGACGGCGAAATTGAACGTTCATCTGCAACAATCTGTTTCCACGAAAACTGTACGACGGGAACTTCACAAATCAAATATCAGAGGTAGCTAGAGTTTTATTTGCCAACAAAATGTGATTAATCCACCCTATTCTTCTATTTTTTTAATATAGATGTATTACCAAGGGTCCATCTTCATCATGCCACACCCACTGTTCGGGGAGGCGGGAAAATTTAAACTAGACACAGTGCGTTTCCACGTGAGAGAGACTCTCGATAGCAATTCTCGCCAATTGGCACAACTCCGAAAGTAGCACATACCAATGCGTGTGCTACTGTCCGAGAGTTTTCCCGTTCGAATTTTATCGCTAGTGGACTTGTAAGTTATAGCATCTAGCAAAATACAAACCATGTTAGAATTTTGAGAGCACATGTCCACATTCAGATTACGCCTTATTTAGTATACTCTCTGCGACACACAGTCTCGAGAGTGCTCGCGAGGGTATTTTCGATGAGAGCTCTCAACACAGAAATTGGCCGAAAACAACTTGAGTGGACAACCATCTGAAAATAGCCATCGATAGTAACTCGCGAGAGTTAATCACGTAGAAACGCACCTTAAAATGAACAAGCATCTGAGAGTAGTCGTTTCATCGCGAGAGATTCTTGTTTCGTAATCTTTTGATATTAACTCTTACATTGCATTGTTCCATTCCAGGTCAAACTGGCCTTCATATCAAGAACCAAGAGGCCGAGGGAGCCATGGTTGGAAGAACCGATGGACATTTGGGAAAACGGTGTCTCGATGCCGAAGCCCTAGAAGTGGTAATTGTCACGCTTGACAACGTAGCGTACAAATTAAATCCGTATGCCTAAATAGTTTTAAGCTAAAAACTCTTTATTTATTTTTTAAAGTACAAGATGTTGTGCATGGAAATGGTCGAAGGACAGAATGACATCAAACCGAAGAACTTGACCAAAGAGGACGATGCGAAGGAAGCGGCCGAATAGCTACTGTCGTGTAACATATTTAAGTAAGATCGTTATTATTTTTGTTTAAATTTTTAAAAAAATATATTTATTTGGTGCGGAATGTGCCAAGAAAACGTCATTCCTAGTCGTTAGAAATTATTTCCCCAAAATCGATAAGGAACACTGCTGCCAATAACGGGACGTTACGACGAACGATATTCGGGAGTTTATCTTTCGGTCAGGAATTAAAAACTAACATGTTGCGATCCGGCGTTACACAAAACCGAGACGAACCAAATTTGTAATAAACCGTATAATTTATTTAGGAAATGTTCACAATTCGGTATGCACGTGATCTTTGGCATGTTGCAACTCGCTGGGCTTAACGAAGATGCCTTCGTTAACTTTCCAGTAAGCGCTCGTTTCGGGCTGGGTGACTGCGTAGACTTCCATCTGACCAGGAATGGGATGACCGAATGTTTGCCCGGAAATGGCCAAATACCTGGAAAACGAATGAGAGATTTTAAGATCGCTAGTTAAGACTCCCCTCGTTAGCGAGTCGTTACCTAGATAACTTACATGTTCGTGTCGGTGTGCTTGAGCATTATTTCGCTTTCTCTCTGCCACGCGTCGCCATCACACATGACGTTCCAGTTATCGCCTAATGCAACAAAAACTTTTTAGTCTACAACGAATATTTCACCCCACAAACAAATACCGCAGCCATTTTAATATTTACCGGTGTCTCCTTCACCCTCTTTCCCAAAAGCGCTCACTTCCTGTCCGTGGGACAACGGGGCGGAGAAATAATGGCTGTGCAAGTTGCGCTTCGTCATTAAATGCTCCAGACGAATAGAGCTGCCGCATTCAACCGGTTCGCTGAAAGCCGAATCACCATTTTTATAAATATTAACTTGGCACTAAATTTTGAAGCTCCGTTCACACGATGCCACTAATGCCAGGACACTGGCGTCCTGAAATGTCATGACATCTGCTGCTCCAGCATTTACCCGTTTTCACGATGCCACTGAAATGTTGCACATTTGCTCGAGAAACAAGCACGTAACCCACCCGAACAGTGGCAAATATTAGCAATTTTGGATACGCGACATCACCGAATCGATGCTGTGACGTCGGTTTCCTCAACTGTACACATGATGATGACGACAACAATGTAACATTCGATGTCCTGACTTCAGTGTTTGTTTGTTGATTTTTAACGTTGGTCTAATTCTGCAACACGAGGGCTAAACACCAAACCCAGGGGATGAGCCTTCATCACCTACCTCAGAATTTTGCCTACGAGGAGGGAAGGAGCTTACACCCTCTCTCGAGAGGTCTTTTAAAGTGCAACAATCGGCACTGGACCTTGGTTTAAACTCATCCAAAAGAGCCGCCACTTAGGGAATTACTTGTAACTTCTCCCATCCGTAAAAATTCCCACCGACCTCGAGCGGGGAGCGAACCCCGCATCTTAGGATCGAGAGGCAACCACTCGACCGCAGGCGTCGGCCCCCACTTTAGTGGCATGGTGTGGACGGGGCTTTATTGTGGCGTTTTGTTTGCCCAAACAGCCCCATGGCAAATGATTCATGAAGGAAAGTAGTTTTGGTAAAGAAAGGGTCATGTAGAAGAGGGAAGCTAGTAGAAAGGGTTATGACAGGTATGTTAGGATCAAGATATTTACCCTCTTTGACAGTGCTTGTCCTTAAGACCTTTTATCACCCAATGACTATTAACATCATCCAATTCTTCGATAGCTGTGACAGACTGAAAATACGTGTAAAATGGATTCATGACAGCTACGAATTATGACGAAAAATGTATTTTTCTGCATGCGGGGTCTTTCACATACCTGCTGCCCGCTACCAGAACCATACTGGACTTCGTGAGAGTGCAATCTGACGCTGTGATGAACGTGTTGCAGTTTAATTACTGATCCGCAGGTCACATAATTGTAAAGTAGGCCTACATGGATGGGGGAGTTAACATTGAATTCACAGGTAAAAATGGATTTTAAATAACGTTATTCGGGATTTCGCCCGAGACACTTACCATCAGATGGTGTAAAATGTACGGAAATGCAAGTTAAAGCGAGAAATAAATGTAAGAAATACATTATTATTATCGATATTATTAATATTAAGAGGAATTTCGATTTCCAGAACAGACCGAACGTTCTACGAAGTCTGCTTGGAATCAGTTTCGATTCGTACACTAGTTCAGTATTTTTCATTTCTTGTATTACAAAAAGCAAATAACAATTCTGACATTAACTATAATTAGGAGAATTAAACTTAACAAACGATAATTTTCGTTAAATCATAAACTTATAGCTTATCTGAAATAACTAGAATTGTTTTGACTTATATTTTAGGCTAATGTGTGATTCGAAAATTGCCAAGTACACGTCTGCATTTAAACTTTATTTAATTAATGCTATTTTTTTTATTTTTAGCTACTAAGTCTCAAAATTTACACCACAGAATATGTAAATTAACACGATAGCTAATAACTGTCATTGGAAATACAATTTGAATGCTCTAATGAATTGAACACGATTTGTGCGCCTTACAGACGTGCATTTCGAAGTATTCATTGCAATTTATTGTTTTGATTTTATGTTAGTTTTTTTAAAAAAATGTATTTAAGCAAAGCGTTACTAATTATCGATTTAAAATGCAATCATAGTAAATTTGGCCAAGTTATCGTTTTTATAACACAATATTTAGGGTTTTTATCCCTCTGGAGTCTAGAAACAGGTGCAATTCGATACGTTCGAAGTACACGTTCGCATCCGGTGATGTCATTACCGGAAGCGGTAGCGTGTGGAACACCGGCACGCGCGCAGGCGCATACGTTCTACGGTATGTTGTATATTTCCGAAAAAGCCCGAAGAAGAAGAAATTCGTAGGTGCAGTTGACATTTTGATCGCTTTATTGTCACTTTTGTGGTTTTAATTCGGTTATTTCGCGTTGTGCACACCTCGAATTTGTTCGTTATACGGGAGAAATGCATCTGGACACGGTGGTGGCGCCGGAGAAGTGCTGAGAAGGCGCGGAGTTCGGACCCACCTTTGCCTCAGCTCATACAGACTTGACCTGACTGACTGATTGCTGCTGCTGCTGTTTGTTGTTGTAATTATATATATTCTATTGTTTTCTACTTTGTGTTCCCAGTGCGTGTCGTTGTAAAGACAAGAAAACAACAAAGTTTTCCTAATTCGCGATCGCGATTCCATAAGCCCTTAATGTGGGGCATTTTGCTGAAAATATTCAAGTCGCCAACATTCCGTACGTACAGCAGCGAATCGACAGCAGGACCAGAAACCAATGCAGGAAACATGGAAACAAGACAGGAGGAAAACGATTTTCTGGCAGATGTTGCTCCAGTTGAAATCATACCCATTGACCAGTATAGCGGTGTCAAGGTAATCGACTCATAAAACACACCCTCTTTTCATATTTTCTATCCTCAATTGTGTGCTGGCGTTGCACCTGAAACCTTATTCAACAACCCCTTCTAGTGCATGGAATGTGAATGATTCATCTTTGACAGGTATTAATTTGATGTAGGTTACTGCTGATGCGTTTAACGTGTCAGCTGCAGTCTTGTTACAGTCAATGTTAAGCGCACCTGGTAAATTGTAACTGTAGCTGAAAATAGACGTAACCTAACTGACAGTAAGGACACCACGTAATAAACATAAAAATGCTCTTGTCTGCAGCAGGAAAAGGGCAGCTCTTGTCCAAGTCTTCATCAAATTTTGCATTCTCTTTATGGTAGCAGATAACGACATGTTTCTGATTCTTCGGGAGGCATAAACCCACTCTGTCTGAAGCAGAAAAAGACCTTAAGAACATATTGTGTTTTAGCCTGCATCAAGCAGAATCATGGCCTTTCTGTAACAGAAAAAAAAGGTGAGGATCTACTAATCTTAAGGCCGTGCCACACATACGGAATTCGGCGAGTATCGAGTGGCTACTCGCAGATTTCTTAGTTGTGTGTGTCGGGTACTCGCCTAGGAGCTCGCTTTTCCCGCCAGGAGTCTGTATTTTGTCTTTGAGTCAGAGCGGGCGAATATTTACATCGTGAAAAAGTTGCACTCTGTACACATATTTGTCGAGTGGTTTACCAGTAAAAGAATATTATTATATGAATGAAAAGACGTCTTAATTAATTCATCGATCGGTTTTATACGATAGAATTTGTGCGCTGTGAAATAATTTTAGTTATGTTTGCAGCGAGTACAATTTAAATTATGATTACGATCCGATGATCATCATTCCTGTAAAAACTCGGCACTCGGTGAATGTGTATCGGAGTACTCGCCACATAGTAAAGTCTTCGGCGAAAGAATCGAGTAAACGTAATACGTAACTTAAGCTTACACTTTTTGGTACTTGTAAAAAAGGACGCTTCCTAAAAGTTAGTGTATATCGTGGTTGGAAATTCGTGCCTGTGATAAATGTGTTTGAGAAACAATCTAGTTTGCTTTATCTAGATTTTAAATATTTTCATTCATTACGTACTCGATTATGACCAGTTTCATTCATTTGACACTGGGTTTTAGCCAGTTTCATTCTTTTGTCAATGGATTATGACCAATTTCATTCATTTGTCAGTGGATTATGACCAGTTTTATTCATTTCTCAGTGGATTATGACCAGTTTCATTCATTTGTCAATGATTTATGACCAGTTTCATTCTTTCGTTACTGTGTTTTAGCCAGTTTCATTCATTTGTCAATGGATTATGACCAGTTTCATTCATTTGTCATTAGATTATGGCCAGTTTCATTCATTTGTCAATGGATTATGACCAGTTTCATTCATTCGTCACTGGGTTTTAGCCAGTTTAATTCATTTGTCAGTGGATGATGGCCAGTTTCATTCACTTGTCAATGGATTATGACCAGTTTCATTCATTTGTCTCTTGATTTTACTAGTTTCATTCATTCGTAGATTGCCAGTTGCATCCAAGCAAGTGGTTTCCGACTGTACCAACCAAGTAGATAATTTTAACTCGTTTTCAGAGTTTCTGGTTCGCAGTAACTTCAGCGTTTCTGAAGATATAGTGGGCGTAGTCCTAAGAATAGATTCCTACTTTTAAACAATCACAAGAAGACTGAATCGTAAAAACATATTTGTAATCTTTTAGTTTGGCCGTGAATCATGCGTTGACGTCTTATCTGAATCATTACGTATGCGTGCTTCGGATCGGTTAACGTGTTTTTATATTTTTTTAATAAATTACTCAAACTACAAGTGGCAGAGCTAGTTTTATAACATTTATTGCATCGAAATACAGCTTAATGGTCTATTTTTTCCACAGTTCTTCAAAGTAGTTTGTAATCTGATCAACAGATGGTGCCGGAGGCTTTGTGTTGACAGTGACATCTATGTGGAGGAAATGAAAGCTTCCTTGCAATAATGGTCAAGGCAATGGTTTTTTTTATACTTTTTATTTTTGACTAAGAAGTTCATTGATTTCAATAGTTTTTTGAAGAATAGGCGCGGCGTAAACCCGATTACTGTAACCGAGGTTTAATCGCAACCGGGTTACGTAGCGTAATAATGAGAAAATGTTTGATTTGCAAGGATGATCGTGTCGTTTCTTGACTCAATTTCAGCTCGATGTCAAGCCATGCATTAAAAGGATAATTGTTTTCACATCCTATTGTCTTTTACAACGAGTGTTATCAATGACGTTTACAATTATTGTCTCTAACCGAGACCTCGATGACAATGTCACGACTTTCACCAGACTGTGTTGTAGCGTGACGCTATTTTTCCTAGACGGTATAATTCCCAATCTTTTATTTTATAAACTTATCGGTTAAGATAATTGTCATTATACATAATACTCCAACATCGAGAACATAACCTCCACTACCCAAATTTGCCCCCAATTCTTCACTACCTAAATATGCCCCCCCAATCCTCCACTACTCAAATATGCCCTCCAATCCTCCATTACCCAAATATGTCCCCTGAATCCTCCACTGCCCAAATATGTCCCCTGAATCCCCACTACCCAAATATATCCCCTGAATCCCCACTACCCAAAATATGTCCCTGAATCCCCCACTACCCAAATATGTTCCTGAATCCCCCACTAGCCAAATATGTCCCCTCTATCCTCCACTACCCAAACTTAGCCCCCACCCAAAACCCTTACTTCCCAAATTTGCGCCCCATTCTCTACTATCCAAATTCCCCACCCTCACCCCCAATCCTCCACTACCCAAATATGCCCCTTACCCTTTCCCCCACCACCACCAATCCTCTACCCAAATTTGTGCTCTCCCAATCTACAACTACCCAGATTTGCGCCCCCAATCATCTGGTACCCAAATTTTGGCTCCCCCTCCCCAATCACCCACTATCCAAATTCCATCCCTCATCCTCCACTACTCAAGTCTGTGCCCCTCCCATCCTCCATTGCTTGTATTGTGCTACTTAAAGTAAGTCTACTTATCCAGTTTCAACATTAATGAGTTTAATATATAATCCATTTTCCAGCTTATGAGAAGGTTTTTAAATTTAGATTTGGTCCTAATAAACCAGTGCCCTTAATATCAATAATAGTGATCGATGGTTACCTAATCCTAACCAGTCATTACCTTTCTCGGATTTATTTTTGTTATTATTCGCTATCATAACGTGACGAAACAGTTAGAACGACTCCACCTCTGCATTTTTTTTATTTTCATTGTAGTGTTTGGGCAGTGGCATTAGGATTACACGACCCACTCGTAATCTGTAACATTCCGATGTTGGGCGAAAAACCTCAGATAACAGTTTTCATATCGTGCTAAACTAAATTATGCTTAAATTCGGAAACAAAATTGTTTCAATTCAGTTGGAATTCATTGTTTCGGCGAGGTTCTCAAACCATTCCATGTATACTCGAACACTAGTATTTACCAATCTTTTTCAATTTAAAATTATTAACATTTGTGTTTGTAGGCCTAATACGAGATTTGACATCTGGAAAATTTATAAGATGTCATACTTTGTTTTTTTAGTACGCGAGAAAGTTATTTTTAATACTCGTAGAAGCGCTTAAAATGTTAGGACTTTAAGGTGCTTGCCATGTTTACTGAACATGTGGCTAAGGTTTTCTTAAAAAGTCACTGACATTTCTTTAATTTTTTTTATTTATTTTGCTTATGTAAATACTGAGTGATCATGTGGGATACTGTTTTTTAAAACTTAAAAAATTGGAAACTAAAAACTTGCTTTCAAGCTTGTTTTCAAATGATACGCTTTTGAAAAGCGTTGTTTTTGGCATTTAAAACACGAATACAAGCACGAGATTAGATAAAGTTAATATCGAAAAAGTAATATTGGAAAGTTCAAGTTAGTACTGATAAACGTAAGTAACAGCGTATTAGCACTTAGTTCGTTGAAAACTTGAAGTTGGGACAACTTGTGACAAAAAACTATGGCGTGGGAATAACACATTTTTTATAATGTTACATATTTTATGGGTTCAAGTGGGATTTGAAAAAAGGAGTATTAACAAGGACAATTTGTTTTTTGTTGTATTTTTGGGACTATTGTAGAATTATAATAAATATATAGTCGAACCCGCTTAATTGCACAGCGACACTGCAAGCCGAAAATGTGCAATTAACCGGTTTATCCGGGTTGTGATTAAATACAGTAATCCTGGCTCAATTTGTTGCTATAAGACTTCAAATGGCTAGATTAGCTATGGGGAACATGTATTGTCACTAACCATAACTTGAAGCAAGGCCATTTATTTGGAAAGATGGTTTTTGGCGATACATCCCCTCTCCCCCCCCAGTATAATTTTACTTTAATTTAACACCAAATCGAAATAATAGCTCAAATATTATACTCAGATTGAAGCAAATTGTAGTTGTTTTTTCGGTTTTAAAATGACAGAAAACACAGCCAAATCCTAGATATTTTAATCTTTTTTTTTTTCATATCTCTGTTCCATTTTTCTCGATTTCGTTCTAATTTAAAATTCCGATTTTGCATGCTTCGAAAATTCCAATTTTGCATGCTTTGAAATTCCTTTTTTGCATGCTTCGAAATTCTTATTCTGCATGCTTCGAAATTCCATTTTTGCATGCCTTGAAGTTCCATTTTTTTAAATTTCAAATTTTTAATATTGAAAATTGCTTCCATTCATCCGGTGTGCCGCAAAGTGCCCTCAAGGTGTGCCTCGGAACTTTATCTGTAAAATAAGCTACGAAAGCTACGAAAATGTCCTCGTTTCATCGCTGGATCGATAGTTTTGTTGCTTTATTAAACGGTGTGCCGTGGCATTTTTAAACCGTTTTTGTGCCGTACACTGAAAAATCTTTAAAAACACTCTTATTGATTAATAATATCAAAATGTAACGTTTAATTTGCCCGCGATAGTATTTTGGCTCGTTTCCTCTTTATTTCGATAGATGGCGCCACTAACTCCACGTGCCTTCGGTGAGGGTCGTTTGGAAAGTATTCAACTTTTGGCAATATCACCTGTTTGATGATTAGGTGCGTTTCCACCTGAGATTAACTCTCGATAGCTGCTCTCAGATGGTTGGTTGTCCATTTCAGCCGATTGAGCTATGGAGAGCATCTGGTCAAAAATGCTCTCACGATCACTCTCAAAACAACTCTCAGTTGGACAGCCATCTGCGAGTAACCATCGAGAGTTAATCTCACGTGGAAAACGCACCTTAAGATTTAGAGCAAATTTGTAGTGAAGTTTGTGAACACTCTCCACCTTTTTACTTTCGATCAAAATTTATGTAACCACTTCCGGTTTTGTTTCAATGTTTCTGTATTCCGCATTGTCAACAGGAATGGTTAATTAGCGTAATATTGATTAAATGATATGATAGTCGCGTGCTCGCGTGTGTTTTGGTAGACGGCTGAAAGCGAATTCACAGAATTTCAGCCGTTGTTTTTTTTAAGCCTAAATCGATAATTGTCCAAGGTGAATAGCCCCAGTAGGCGCACGACACATTTCCGTAAACATTGACACTAAAATTCCATCGGATGTGGACAAGTGCTTCTTAAAAGTCAGTTTCACTGTCAACTACTCTCACACCCACTAAGTTTGTACATTCACACTCTTCAGTCATCTTCTGGGGAATTACCAATGTTCTAAATTCAACATACTATTCGAAATGACGGCCATTTTGATTGTGACGCCTGTTTTTTTTTGTGTTTTACCTAAACCACCGAGAGTAACTCGTGAGAGTTAATCTCAAGTGGACAATCACATGAGTGTAGCCATTGATTGTAAGTCACGAGAGATTCTCTCAAATGGACAACCATCTGAGAGTAGCCATCGAGAGTAAATCTCACGTGGACATGCAACCATCTGAGAGTAGCTCACGAGGGATTGTCTGAAATGGACAACAATTTGAGAGTAGCTATCGAGAGTAAATCTGAAGTGGGCATCCATCCGCGAGTAGCCATCGAGAGTAGCTCACGATAATTAATCTCAAATGGACAATTATCTGAGAGTAGCTCACGAGGGATTGTCTAAAATAGACAAACATTTGAGAGCAGCCATCGAGAGTTAATCTCACAAAAGTTAATCTCAAATGGAAACCATCTGATAGTAGCTCACGAAAGATTGTCTCAAATAGACACCCATCCGAGAGGAGCTATCGAGAGTAAATCTGAAGTGGACAACCATCTGAGAGTAGATCGCTAGAGATTGTCTCAAATGGACAACCATCTGAGAGTAGCTCAGGAGAAATTGTCTCAAATAGACAACCATCTGAGAGGAGATATCGAGAGTAGCTCACGATAGTTAATCTCAAATGGACAATTATCTGAGAGTAGCTCACGAAGGATTGTCTCAAATAGACAACCATCTGCGAGTAGCCATCGAGAGTAGCTCACGATAGTTAATCTCAAATGGAAACCATCTGATAGTAGCTCACGAGGGATTGTCTCAAATAGACAACCATCCGAGAGGAGCTATCGAGAGTAAATCTGAAGTGGACAACCATCTGAGAGTAGATCGCTAGAGATTGTCTCAATTGGACAACCATCTGAGAGTAGCTCACGAGGGATTGTCTGAAATGGATAACCATCTGAGAGAAGCCATCGAGAGTAGCTCACGATAGTTAATCTCAAATGGACAATTATCTGAGAGTAGCTCACCAGAGATTGTCTCAAATAGACAACCATCCGAGAGGAGCTATCGAGAGTAAATCTCACGTGGACAATCATCTGAGAGTAGATCGCTAGAGATTGTCTGAAATGGAAAACCATCTGCGAGTAGCCATCGAGAGTAACTCTCGAGAGTTAACCTCGAATGAAAATGCAGCTGATAAACTTGTATTATGATATTAAGTTGGCTAAAAAATATTTTAAACTCGTTTCAAACTGTGTATAAAATGCAGTCTCGCCATTAATTTTATAGTGAAGATTAAAATGAAACGTGTTACCAAATTCCGTTTTTTTTGCGTAGTTAAATATAAAATATTTGAAATTAACATATAATATAAAATGCGTGTAAATATGATAATTATACGTTTTTATGTCGTAAAAATCGTTTTATAACGAGCATTAAAAATGCATAAAAATTGTATCTTCATTTACTTCGATTAAAAATATCTAAATTGCATTTCCTAAGAATTTAGATAAATATTTGGGTTTTATTTATCAATATTTTGGTGAATAAGTTTTGTTTTTTACTATAAAGTTAATTGATTGTGTTTGTTACGCATGCGTGGTTGAATATGAGAAAATCCCTAAATCCTTACTAACCAAAAAAATGGCTGATTTTTGGAGTTGTTAGACCGATTAATTGTGGTTAAAAAAGGAATTAAATCAAACGTGACAATTGTTTTTAAAGACATTTTTATGGTGCGAACCCCTGGTGGCCATCTTGGATTCTCAAAACTAGCAAAAATGTAGACATATCAAATTGGAAACTCCTGGCGTCCATCTTGGATTCCAAAATGTGTAAAAATGCAGAAATATCGAAAAGCGAACCCCTGGTGGGGCATCTTGGATTTCTGTTCAAGTAGAAATGTCGATATGCGAACCCCTGGTGGCCATATTGGATTTCTAAAACGTGTAAGAATGTGGAAATATCGAATTGTGAACCCCTGGCGTCCATCTTGGATTCCAAAAATGGGTAAACATGCACAAATATCGAAATGCGAATTCTTGGTGGCCATCTTAGATTTCTGTTCTAGTGGAAATATCGAAATGCGAACCACTGGCGGCCATCTTGGATTCCCAAAATGTGTAAAAATGTAGAAATATCGAATTGTTAACCACTAGTGGCCATCTTGGATTCCAAAAATGTGGAAATATCGAATTGTGAACCCTTGAGGGCCATCTTGGATTCCATAAATGGGTAAAAATGTAGCCCTGGTGGCCATCATGAATTTTTGTTCAAGTAGAAATGTCGGTATGCGAACCCTGGTGGCCATCTTTAATTTCTTTTAAAAGTAAAACTACAGACATAACTGGACGTTTAATCGAATTGCGAATCCCTGGCGGCCATCTTGAAGGTGGGAGTAAAAGGGCGACATATCTGAAAGTTCGATCGAAATGTCTTTGGTGAATCGGAAGTCCTCACACTGGGTGTAGATGACCTTTCGAATTCCAAAAAATG
>JAQGAE010004053.1:0-13423 GCA_034696685.1 Julus scandinavius
GGGGGTCATGGACACAGTGGGGTCAATTTTTGAGGGAATTTCGGGGTTGATTTTTTTGAACGGCCCCATAGTTAAATTCCAAGACAGAAGTGATCATGAAATACACATATGTACAGTAAAACCTGTGTAAATACATAACCTCTCTAAATGCATAAAATGTCCCGGCTTGGTAACCCGTGCATTCATGAACCTGTCTAAAAGCATGTTTTTCACCAGTCCCATGCAACCGTATGCATTTAGACAGGTTCTACTGTAGTTATTTCACGACGTTATTTATTATATACATAACCTGACTTAAGAAATCTCTGAATGCACTGACCACCTTTTAATGACGATTACAATAGTAGTGAAAATTGAAAAACTTAAATGGAAAAACGTTTCAATTCAATCTGTGATATGTTTTTTGATATGTGAGTGTGTGATTTTGAAAAAGCCACGGTAATAGATGAGAATAAGTGTTTTTCAATTCAATTTAAACCTCTCTCGTAGGTCATTCATGGCACCTATGAAAAATAATCATTTGAAAACCGTAAAAAAGGAGCAAGTGAAGAGATAGTGAGAGAGGTGAAGAGTCACTACCCTTAAACTGATAACGTACATTTTTTGTGTTTTTTTTTGCTAACAGTTTTTGTGAGTTTAAGCCATTGAGTACATTAGCCAGCAGCAGGTAGGCAGGCATTAAACACATTTGAACGGCAAACAAGGTTTTAGTTTTCGAAAATAGTTGTCCATTTTTTGTTACAACTAAAAAAGGTCAGAAAACTTATACTTATAAAATGCACGCTTATTACATTTACCACAAAATATTAATTTCAGCAATTGAAAGCAATTAGATTTAGGTCACGATTAAACTATGACCAAAGTCTCGAGTTTTATGGCACTAGTTGCAAATAGTAAGATATAGTTTATGTAAACTAAATGAATTTGTGATTTAAATTACATTCCAAGATGGCCGACTAACTTCAGAAGTATAAACCTGAATGAAACACTGTGATGACATGTCACAAGATGACCAAATGTGTATTTAAACATACGAAAAACATGCTCAAAAAGCGGTAATTTCATCAAATAAGTGTCTCAAAATGGCCTGAACGTCACGAAAAGTGAAACGCTTCGTTTTTACTCGCTCCGTCGCATATTTTTTTTACAAATTATAAAAGAAAATGCTGATAATTTCTTGAAAAAAGTCACAATAGTTAATTGGTTATTTTTTTGTAAATTATGAAACTAACCATGCAGTTGAGCAATGTTCGTTACATAAATTTACACCAAATACAAGAACGTTTTTGGAGCTACTATAAACAAAACCAGATCAGAATGAGTCACGTTACAAAATTATGGAAGGGGATTTTCAACATTAAGCCTATAAATTGCATAATATACGATTAAATGTAGTGAACAAAAAACCGTTTAATAACTTGGTTTCCGTGTGAAACGTCGAGGAATGAAGTTATTTTTGATTCCTTTCAAGATCGTAAACAAAGAGATAAAAGTAAGACAATAAACTTACATAAAAACAGATAAGAAAATCCCTTATAAAACTTTGCTGCAGGATGCGGCCACGCTAGAAGTTTTAATTATAAAAATGATGCAATGAAAAAAAGATGGAATAAAAAATGGTCTATAAGAAGCCATTTCCTTATACAGACAAAACAAAATTATTTCAACTGAATATCAATCTCGTTTATTACACCGCTAACCATTTTAACAACCCTGTCAACTTCTATATTTGCAACCAATTTTACCACTGTTGTTTATCCTGCTCATATACGAGCGTGTATGTAACCCAAATTTTATTTTATTGCTATTATCATATCTATCAAAATGGCAGATTTAACATCAATTTATATACTGTATTTCGACAACAATGTTTCCAAATTTACAAAACAACTTAAATTAACTTGTTATTTTTCTATGTAAGATAAAACCAGACTACATGTGGTATGAAATAGCATTTTGAGAAAATTTAAAACAAAAATTTATTTATATGGACAACTTGTCACTAACTTTTATTTTTATTTTCACGATTTATAATAAATTATTGTGATGTCTGAATATTTCTTGCGATATCTGTATATTTCTTGTGATATCTGTATATATTTCTCGCGATATCTGTATATATTTCTCGTGATATCTGTATATTTCTTTAAAATAGTTTTACTATTTCTGAAAACGATTATTTTTTATAAATCATTCTATGCACATTTTCCCAAACTTTCGGTAATTTGGCAGCTTTTTCTGCTAATTTCGCCATATTTCATGGGACATCCATTCATTTTACCAAATCAGAACATGCCAAATTTGGTATTATTTGTACTCTTAGATAATACTAGCGCCACCTACGATTTTTTTACTATGGGAAGTTGACACCTACACAGACGTGAATGTGTTTTTTTTTTCAAAACGTATCCCGTTAATTATATATAATCAACGCCCTACAGGCACCGTCTTGGGTTGTCCTATGATATGATTATTTGATCATCATAACCCCGTAAATAGAAATTCTACAAGTTTTAAGATATCAGCTCCATCTATGGATAATCTCGGGAAATGATAGATGAAAAACAGAAGAAAACCTTACAAAAATCCCTAAATTTCACTGCAAAAAAAAGTGTAAATGTCAGTCTTTGTCGACATGGGCTGACGAACAACAATGACTAACGCAAATAAAACTTGAAAATAAAAAAGGCAGTAATAAGAGGGTGGAACAAAGAAAATAAAGCACCCTGACGGCCTTTTAAGATTTGACTGGTTTAAGAGGTTAAGTACCCATGGACTGACTTCTACCACCTATGGCGTTACGGCTATTTTCATACAGGTAATAACACAACCAATTGATTTACTATACAAGTTCATTTCAACGCTGAAAGCACAAATGGCATTCATGGAAACAATTAATTGAAATTCCATTCGCAACCAGGTCAGGTCAAGATGTACTCGTTTCTTGCCAATGCCCTTCCAATATTCAATTTGGCGCCACAAGCCTGTTTCCAATGACATATGTTTGGAAACATGCTTAAGATGTTGAAATTTCGCTTGAATATTATTGTTTATAACGAAGATGGTCAAAATACACCCAAAAGCCGTATAACAAATCAATTCTTTCTGCATTGTGATTTTCATCTTTTTCCCTTCTTAAATGAAGTGAAACCCATAATTTGTTTTATTTTTATTGTTAGCCAAATCCGACCTTGTTTGTGCAAATTGTGGCAATTTATCAAATTTTTTGGCCACTTTCTTTAATTGCAGCATTTTTTATTTGCCGTATAACGAAACTTTGTGGGCCGTAAATCAAAACAGTGCTATAATTAAAATAGGCCGTTATAGCGAAAGGGCGTATAGCGAGGTATAGGTGTATTTATTTTTCTACTAACCACCTTGAGTTATATCAAGTCACCCAAATACACCTATACCTCGCTATATGGTCGCGCTTATTATACGACCTTTCGCTACAACGGCCTTATTTAATTATGGCACTTTTTCGATTTACGGCCCACAATGTTTCGTTTAACGGCCAAAAAAATGCTGCAATTAATTAAAGAAAGTGGCCAAAAAATGTGATAATTTACCCCAATTTGCACTAACATGGTCAGATTTGGCTAACAATAAAACAACTTATGGGTTTCACTTCGTTTAAGAAGGGAAAAAAATGAAAATCACAATGTAGAAAGAATTGATTCGTTATACGGCTTTTCGCTTTACGGCCAACTTTTTTGGAACGTATATAGGCCGTAAATTGAGGTATGGGTGTAGTTTTATAAGTAGCAAGTTGTGGAGTT
This sequence comes from Julus scandinavius, assembly GCA_034696685.1. Classification (NCBI taxonomy): domain Eukaryota; kingdom Metazoa; phylum Arthropoda; class Diplopoda; order Julida; family Julidae; genus Julus; species Julus scandinavius. The sequence continues at coordinate 3,780 of JAQGAE010004053.1, forward strand.
TAAGCACAATTTGGTGTCCAAAACTAACATATGTATATTTATACAACTACGTCCCTCGGAAAATGTGGTACCCCATAACGCCACTCACCTGCTCGAAATTTAGCTACTTTTGGGCATAAAACATGAATGAATTTCCAAAATTCGTTCTCAGCCATGCAACATTTATATTTTACGAGAAGCAAAGGCGTTGAAAGTTGTGTGGGACAGAATTTACTAATAGTAAAACATAATAAAATCTTACTTTGTAAAATATTGCTTTGATACAGATGTCTGTATTTTATCTGTTAAATATAATAATATTACAAGTCATATTAACCCCCTCCAATATCTTTTAAAACAAATTATTATCAAAGGGTGTATCTTTTTAGAGAATTTATGGGGAACTTTAATTCATTTTTTTTAATAACTGTATATATATGATGACAAAATTTATAGATTTCAAATATTTTAAGTTTTTTGGCACTGCACATATTTTTCTGTTTTAAGTTTGATAGACTATACTGTAAATTAATGGGAGGTAAAAAATCCTACAAAATTCGTATTTTTAACGAATTAAAAGCCACTTGTCCATGAAATTAATCAGTATAAGGTAGTTTTCTCGAATTTTGCTTATATCGTATCCTCGAAAACTGAATCCGGATATCCGGATGAAAGAAAACTAACACGGATACAAAGGGTAATCCGATTATATCCTTTGCATGTTTCTATGAAATTTGAACGTTATAAACTAGCGATGCTCAAATATTTGAAATACTCATTAAATATTGAATTCCGCGTGTTAAATTTTTTTTTTTTTGGTTTCCATATATACTTGTTAGTTCCCAAAACTGTCATTTACAGACTAAGTAAAGACCGAATACGGAAATAGTAATCTTACGACATTTAAATATTCCTTACTTTACTGGCTACAAGGGCCTTGGCTCTCAACCTTGGTTGTTCTTACTGTTATGTATCTAAGCAGTTTGATGCAACAAAATAAAGTTGTAAATCTCTTCATTAGTGCATTGAAACAAACTACAACAATATTATTTTTAATGTAAAATGGTGGAACATGTTCCACACATTGAAAATATGTTCATACCCAATATAGTAAATTTAAAAGTCGGAAAAACACGTGCTTACGACATAGATTCAAGTCGCCATCTTTGTAGAAAAATAAACAATTGTGGAAAAAAATGTATAAATAGTGTGGTGGCACCTTTTTTTTTATTCAATTGACTGGCTCAAGAGTTTTTATTGGAATTGAGCCAATGTGCTTTTTTTTGGCAGACTGAGTACATATAAATACGTTTCTATCAAACAACTTTCGGAACCATTTTAAATATGTAGGGCGTGTTTATTTGACAATCCAATAAATTTGTTTATAGTGCTGCACACACAACCGTCCCTGCAGGCCACTTCAGTGAAAAGGTAAGTATGTAAGCATACTTGAAGATATTGTCCCAAATATCATATATATTTTTATAAAACATATATATATATATATATATGTAGGTCATATATGCTTTGGTTTATAAAATGTGTGTATATATATATGAAAAATATATTTTTTCTTGATGTTTTTTTTTATATGTGACATGTACGGTTTTTCCCAAATATGGACCAAATGGTGGTTTTCTAATATATGGACCGTATATGGCTTTTCCCATATATGGACCGTATGTGGCTTTTCCCAGATATGGACTGTATGGGCTATTCCCAGATATGGACTGTATGGGCTATTCCCAGATATGGACTGTATGTGGCTATTCCCATAAATGAACCTGTCTAAAAGCATATTTCCCAACCCGGTCCCAAGCAAATGCATTTAGACAGGTTCTACTGTATATGGATCGTATATGGCTTGCCACATGTACATATATATGTGCCTTTTTCCATACATGTTCTATATATAGCTATATTTGTAGCAGACATTTTCCAAGATGGCTGCCTACCCACTCATACAATTTTTTCTATTTAGTGTAAAAAAATACATGTTAAATATGTGACGATTTTTGCACTTGGAGTGGGATATACATTAAGCAAGAAAATTAAATTAAAAATTGGCGCAATAAATGTGTCCCATTATATTTTCAACCTACCTAAAAACCCCACGCGTTCGTATAAGTAAAACCATACATATACCTAGAGAAACTAACGAAAAACAACATTAAAAGAAGTGCATAGGGATCGAAACCATTGGGATCTAATAACATATACGCACTTCGACACCACATGCAAATATTATTTCCGTTTGTGTAGGTGTACATATACACACCCACATGTGTTTACATTTTTATTGGCCCGCCTATATAAGCTAATTCGTACGCGCACCCTGGCTAGAAAAATAGGAAATAAAAAGTAAGCATATGGTATTAAGTAATGTAAAATAGAATCAGTTTTACATACAGCCAAAAGTATTTATTTTAATCTATCACATCTCATCAAATTCAAATAGTTTTAGATACATTTTTATTTCATATTTGGATCAAGGTAGTAAAGGGGTTAAGCCAAGATTTCATTCAGTTTGATTTGGATTTCATCTAAATTTTAATCCATGTTTTATTTGATTTCATCAAGGTTGAATTGGATTTCAGATAAGAGATCATCCTTGTTGACTTGGATTTAAGCTAAGATTTAATCAAGGTAAAATTGGATTTCAGCTAAGAATTTATCCTTGTTGACGTTGATTTTAGCTAAGATTTCATCAAGATTAAATTGGATTTCAGCTAAGAATTTATACTTTTTGTTTCGGATTTTAGCGAAGGTTTCATCAAGGTTTTATTTGATTTACCAAAAACTTCATCTACTATGAAGTAGATTTCAGCTAAGAAATCATCCTTATTGACTTGAATTTCAGCTAAGATTTCATCAAGGTTAAATTGGATGTCAGCTAAAAATCCATCTGTTTTGAGTTGGATTTTAGCTATTTTTACATACAGGTACATAGATTTTTTAATAAAAAAATTTTTAAAAATAATTTTCGTACAAAAAATGCAGTAAATTCCACAATCAAATTTTCCATTTTTATATCAGTTTAGCAGCCATTTTTTATGCCCAATCCCGTGTATGTTTGCCTGATCAAAACACCAAAACCCTCGCAATATACACAAATATTCAAATATTACGTCACGAGTAAAGTTACCTATAAAGGTTTTTGTTCTTTCAACTACAACGTATGTTTCCCGCCAAAGAAATCCTTCGCAAGGTTAAGTTTAGAAAAAAAATAAAACCAATAAAAAACGAAAATCTGCAGCGTAATAGAGTTATAGAGGACATTCAAAGTCTGCTAAATTGGCATTTTAAAATTGGCAACGAGACTACTATTCAGTCTCTCAAATTCGATTGGCTGCCGAAACAACATTCCTAAAAAACAAATTATTTAAAAAAAAAAAAGAATAATATATTTATTATATTCAGAGCTCATATGGCCTCAGTTTGTATCCTTTCAATATTCAGTATTTTATGCACTCTATAAAACCCTTTACCAAAAATATACAATTGATTTATTATGCAAAACTTTACGTGTTATAACTTTGCAAGTTTTGCAATTGTTGTTCAAACTTTATTGTTAAACAACTCAAAACTTTTTGTTAACTATAAATGGATTAAAAATAACTTGAATAATGATATTTGTATCGAAATTTGAAGTTTTCATATTTTTTATATGGTTACATATCCAAAACGGTTTACACAATAAATTTTAAAATTCTATTAAACAAAACTTTAACATGTTATAACTTTGCAATTGTTGTTACATTTTGGTTCAAGCTTTATTGTTAAACAACTCCAAACTTTTTTTAAACTATTAATGTATACAAAATAGCTCGAATAATGATATTTGTATAAAAATTTGTAGTTTTCATATTTTTTATATGGTTTCATCCAAAACAGTTTATACAGTAAATTTTGATATTCCATCAAACAAAACTTTAACATGTTATAACGTTGAAATTGTTGTTCAAATGTGTTAAAACTTTATTGTTAACTATCACTGTATAAAAAAAATAAACTTAAATAATTATATTTGTATCAAAATTTGAAATTTTAATATTTTTTAAAAATGTTTTATCCTAAACGGATGCAATTTTGAATAAATATGAATAAAGTGAAATATACTAAAATAAGTTAGATATATTTTCTTTAGTTCTTTGTATTTTATAATACTTTTGCATATCAATCCGTTAAAACAAAACTATGGCTAAGGATAGTTAAAATTGTTTAAATATGTGAAAATGAGTGGTACGAAACTTCGTGGACACCCCTCGCCGAAACGCTTACTTAAAATAGGCTAAGCCTGGTAACACAGAAAACCCGAAATAAAGTTCGGTTGATCGAAGTTGAAAAACTGATGTCGTTTTTTTTTTCAGGTAAGACTAAAAATAGGCGAGAAAAATCCCCGCCAAAAACGAGTATAGAAAAGTGCGCGGGAAAACGCAACAAGTTATGCTGTGTAAAACACTCCTGTTTTTATCCCTAGATTTCGTTGTACAAACTGCTTCCAGTAGCTAATAAAATATATTACGCACTGTAATTAATTACCAGTTTCACAAACTTCTTAAACGTGCACAGTCAACGACAAATTTAAAAATAAACATTATTTCATTCAGGGTCAATGGAAATGCAGAGAAATCTTTTTTTAGGCTAACTATAGCCTGCGTGGTTTTTTTTTACATCTTCGTGTTCGCAACACTCTGTTATAACAAAACGAGTTTGAAAATAATTTAAACTAAATAACCCTGAATTTTATCAACCGTGAACACAAACCCATGTCTTACATTAATTTCTGAACCAGAAAAAGCACTTTTTTAACTTTTTCAAAGTTTGTGAAAATTCAAAGCACATCAAAATAAGTATTTCAAATTTTAAAAGATGTTCGAGATATATTTTATTTAAGACAGTTTATTTAATATACGTTTAAAATAATATTTTGAGGGCCATACCACAGTTGCTCACCAAACTACATCTCAAGCTTAATCTAAAGCTAAGAGCATCTCACATTTGGCTGTCTTGCCACAGTCTTGAGCTCGTCTTTGCAATTTTTCTTTGCAGCTGTGGTGAGAATCTGAGACTTGAGACGCAGCTCGGTCTCAAGCTCATGCGATTTGAGAAACTGTAGTACGGGGGTTAGTCTCCAGTCCCCAGTACAAGTTTTCCCTAAGACTAGCTAAAGAAAGTTAAATGTGAGACTCATCCCCGTTGGAAATTTTTCTGTGCAGCTCTGGGACTTGAGTCGCAACTCCGTCTTAAGCTCATGCGATTTGAGTAACTATTGATTAAATACAAATCTACTTTTCGATACATAACTATACAAGTTAAGAAATGTCAAATCTTTCAACTGTAAATTTGTACATCTAACAAAAACTAAAGTTTTTCAAAAGTCCTCACCTGAAGAAACTCAACACTGATACACGTAAATTTTCATCAACACCACAACGATTCTAATTTTAACACCACTTTTCTCTAAATCACAACCGACAAGCACATGGCTGACCATCATCTAAAAAACCCCATCCACTGTGAAATGAAACAAAAATTCATCTCTTACCTTCAACGGGAACAACGTCCAGAGTGATGAGCGTGGAGAAAATGAGCACGACTAGGAAGGACACACCGCCAGGGGTGAGTATCTCGATCGAGCACATGGTCACTCGTGATCACTGTTGTGGTTACTGCGGGGTTACTACGTGGTGACTTGCCGAAGACTTCGTAAACACACTTAGATCATGACCGATGCCGCTGTGGTGTCAGCTGTAGCGGCGTGGGGGGTCAAAAATGTGAGGTAGAACTCAAACTACTCTCGTTAAATAACTCTTTAAAAAAAAGTCAACGGGAGTTGACAGCGGTCCTCAACAGGACCTTCCGATAAAATGAATAAAAATAATCGCGGGAATAAAGAAAAGGGGTTCTGATGTTACAAATTGAAAACTGAAATATCTGTATCCCGATTCGGAGTTAATGTCGGTAGCGGTGACCGTTGGTTAGCGAGTGGGCAAACACGAGTAGCCCGGTCCAGGATCTGGTTCGTTTTGGTCACCGGTCCGGACTGAACGTCCCATATATACGCGCCAGCAAACCCAGACACGGCTGAGGATAAAGGGGGGGTCAGCAGCATCCGGTCTGACCATCTGTGCAGGGCGAGCACGTTGAGGGTTTGTCAGCGTGAAAGCAAGGCTTTTCAGCATCAACAGCCAAGCAGTAGCAGCGTCGCCACGCCACACTACACCACCACGCACTTCACTACTAATAAGCGGCGGCCAGCCGAAGCTCGGCTTCTTAACACGTTTTTTCGGACAAATGTGCTGCACGACACGAGGCGGAGCCTGTCGGGAAGGGTCCACTCCGAGGGGAACAACGCTCCACCTATAGCCAAGCACTACCTTGGGGTGCCAGCATTTTTGGGCGAGACACCACCTGAAGTGCTACTGCAACAACGTTCAACTCCGCATCTGGTGTCTTCTTAAGTCTGGTCGGCTTCAAAAGCAGGCTGGACAAATTCTTAAACACATTTTTTAAGGCAACTTTCTTTCTTTCACCAATATTCGTACCTGTTTGATTATCGATTAACTTTTAATCATTGGGTTGAAGGATGATGCTGAGTCCGCGATTTTGAACGAAGTCGTGCCGGCCTCGGTACGTCGAAGAACGGCGGAGAAAACGACCTTCGTCCGTGCTTGAGTCGGCATCTGGCAAATTTAAAAAAACCGTTTAAAAACCTTGGAAGGTTGGGGAAAAAATCTAAAAAAAATCTAATTTTTTAATTAAGGGGTATTGAGAATGATTATTTAAGCTTTATGAATGGATAGTGTAATCTGAATCAGTCAGGAATCAGTCGGAATCAGTTTGGAAGATTAAGTGAAGATTTGGAAGATTCAGCGAAAATCTAGCAAACATTATGCCGCATTCGGTTCACTGAGGGCCGGTGGGGAAACAGCCATCGACCGTGCTTGAGTCGGCATCTGGCAAAATTTTTTAAAAAAAGTTTAAAAACCTTGAAAGGTTGGGAATAAATCTTTAAAAGCCTAATTTTTTAACTAAGGGATATTGAGAAGGGGTATTTAAGCTTAGTGAATGGATAGTGTAGTCTGAATCAGTCAGGAATCAGTTTAAAAGATTCAGAAGATTCAGTGAAAATTTGGAAAATTCAGTGAAGATCTAGCAAACATTATGCCGCCTTCGGTACAAGTAAGGCCGGTGTGGAAACATCCATCGCCCGTGCTTAAACCGGCTTCTGGCTAGAGGAGAAATTTGAGGGTGGGGAAAGTTTGAAATGTTAAGAAAAATAACCTCGAAAAAATTATTAAAATATAAAAACCTCGGCTATTTAAGAGACATGTTTTTTTACTTGTTTGATCATCGATTAAGCTTTTCGATTAAACATTTAAGAATATTGTTGGCCGCAAAAGATGATGAAGCTGAATGCAGCTTAGAAAAATACGATTATCCATCGTAGTCGTGCCGGTCTCTGTTCGTCGAGGACGGCATGGAAAACGGCCTTCGTCCGTGCTTAAGTCGGGAGATGTTACAAGGGAGAATCTGGGAAGCGAAAAAAGTTTGAAAACTTTCGTTTCATGGGACTGAAAACAGACTGGAAAAACTTCAAAGAATAGTTTTTTATGTGGAAGCATATTTTTAGATGTTCGTACCTGTTTCATTAACATATTCACGTCTTTAACCTGTTTCATGTAAGAACTAAGTGAAGATGTACGCTCCCTAGCATTGATGAAGGCTGGAGAAGTCTGGTAGGTACGGAGATCTGACGATGTCATGCCGGCCTCGGTTCGTCAAGGACCGGTGAGGAAACGTCCTTCGTCCCGGCTGACAAAAGGCGGAATCTATAGGAAACGAATAAAGTTTAAAACCTTGAACGCGTTGCTACATGTATTAAATTTTCATTTTTTTTCATTATGTTTTTAGGTGAAGTATATTTGATCAGTGTTATCGTTGATCTGTGATTACGTGTCATTCAAAAGCAAACATTAATAAGAGTAGCGAATCGATTGTATTGAAATATCTTCATCATCGCAGAAATAGATGTTGCATCTATACTGTGAGTCATAAAAAAGTACAACCCAATAATAAAAAAAATCACAACTTCGTGAAAAATGCATCGATTTAAATGAAATTTGGCACTTACATAGAACAATAGTGTAGGAACAGAAATGAATTATAAAATGTGGTCAAAATGTTTTCCGGTGGCCTTTACACAAGCCCGGCGTCTAACGATTCTTTGATTGGCGAATCGATTATACGCTGGTGGAGTTCAATCCAAGTTTTCTTAATTCGTAGTTTCGAGTCTTCGATATTAATAAACTTAGATTTGAATACCTTTTCCCGGCGAACTCCCAAAATTTTGTAGACCACTGGATTCAAGTCCGGACAGTTTTGTGGCCAGTGGTTGGCTTCGATGAGCCGTGGCGTTTCCCGTTGCAGCAGTTCAACAGTTTCTCGGGCAAGGTGACCGGGCTCCGTCTTGTTAAAAAATGAAAAAATCCGAGATTTGCCCCATGTCCGGAACAAGTTTTTGTTCCTACACTATAATTTTATGTTAAGTGCCAAATTCCATTTAAATCGAAGGATTTTTCACAAAGTTGTGATTAATTTTATTGGGTTCTACGTTTTTATGACTCACAGTGTAATTATTTCGATATAGCCTCGTTTATTAGATTATACAACTCAATTCTGCTGGATTAAATGTGTGATGCATTTGAGAATAACTAGTTTCACTAATTTTATTAATCTCATTATATGCTAGAAAGTATTTGTAGCAAAGTAGGGTCAACAAGTATCTTAATATCTGTATAGAAAGAAACTTGCAACAACTTTGAAATTAAGACCAGACAGCATTAAAACTTGAACATTTGAAGTGATTTCTGGCTTTTGTTATATGTAATACTCAAAATGTTGAAGATTTTTTGTCTGGTCCTCATTTTGAATTTATTGCGAACCCAGGATCCTTAGACATTCGTGTTTCCCTTCCTCCTACACTTAAGCGAGCCAAAACTTATTTTTAAACCTCGAAATCCTGAAAGGTAGTGTGTCACGAGCAACTATCTTTAGCAACAGGCAACAATTATTTTGTTTTACAATTTACCTAGATATCCTCCAGAGAGCCAACGATGCTCAAATTTAACTATACACAGATCGACTTCAACATTTATAAATAACTTACAAGCTCCTATTGTGTACGGATACATTTACAGGGTGACCTCAATAGATTACATTTAAAATAAGTTTCCGCAACTGGCTTATCTCCAACAGAGCGTGCTTACCGAATTTACGTAACTGTGACGCCATTTTGACAGAGGCTAAAAGCAGTTTGCTATCTGTTTGAAGTATTACAGTATATGAACATATTGGAGTACGTATGAACATATTTTGTTAAAAAAAACTGATCACACGAATGCATATAGCATATAATTTTGACATGTAGAATTAGGGGCCATTCAAAAAGGACGTCCTCAAGAAGGTGGGGTAGGGGTCTGCTGGCATGTGGACACAATGTAGACAGGGGAGGGAAGGGGAAACCCATTATGGACGTCCACTAATGATTGTATTTTTCAGTTTTTCGATTTTCTGTTTAAGTTTTAAAGGCCAGTGAAAGGGGAAATGGACACCGGAAGAAATGTGTCCCCAGTCCCAAATGTACTTGAATTTTTAAAACC
>JAQGAE010004054.1:0-13414 GCA_034696685.1 Julus scandinavius
AATTAGCAACGGAAAATAATTTATAAAACAATTTATTGTAAATATATGGCAAATGTCATATTTTGCAAACATAAGGCCTGACCTCAATAACAAATGACATGTGATGGGACAATTTTTTATTTTGAAATCAATTCATCAGGGGCCAATCCATGTATAGTTGGTAAGTTTTTACCATTGTTGGTATAGAGGTACTGCTCCCCCTTAAGAAATTCTAAGAATCTTTATGGTTTTTTCCTTTTAGCATGCAGTTATCATAATCGCAGAAGATACCATGTTGTGCGTCTTCGCGATATGGTGTTAATCCTTTTGATATGCTTTCTTTCTTTCAGTGGTCCTTATCGCCCCGTGGGAAGTGGGTCAGCTGAATGGTCCCTTGTTCCATCTCAGCCATCTGTTCTCCTGCAGACATTCCACATGTGGCTTTGCTTTGGTTGCCGTTGTAGTCAATATGACCAAAAAATGACGTCTTTTTTAGCTGAAAAGACGTCATTTCTGACCGAAAATAAAGTCTTTTTGGCTGAAAAAGACGTCATTTCTGACCAAAAAATGACGTCTTTTGTGACCAGAAACTGACGTCTTTAGAATCAAATTAAGTTGGGCTATACTAATATTCAAAATGTACCCCTCCTTCTAATGTTTGGCAAGGGTGTGTCCATTCAATTTCTTCTCCCTACTCATTTGTAACAACCTATCATTTATTATTTAGATATTTAGGCCTAGTGAGAGGCCTAGGTTTCTGGGGGGGAGGGTTGTGTCATCCCACCCCTGAGTAGCTGACGGCCAGTACTCACCTGGATTAGCTAGTAATCCAGGAGTGGAAGCTGTCAAGCTACAGGGGCACTATTTTTGGGACCAGCCCCAGACCATAACAATGATGGTGCAGTACAGGGGATTACCCTGGCACCCAATGCAGCCAAAGTGGCCACCTGAACCAGGACCATCAAAAGGGGCTGTGACTCTCTCCCTACCACTTCTTTACCTCGAGGGCATAAACGTGACGTCAGAACCCCATACAGTACCTGTAAAGGCAGATCACCAGGGCATGACCCAAGTAACCCATTAGGCACTTAAGCCCACTGCACCTGCACCAAAGATAGAGTAACAACTCACCTGAGGTCATAGGGCTGGGTCCGCCTTTTGATCTCCACTAGGGGTATAAAGGTAGGACTCAGCCTAAAAACGCGAGTCTTCTCCCAGCACAGGAATCAGGAACAGCTAGGTACTCTCAGGGAACCTGAGTAAGTAAAATAATGGAATTATTAGTTGAATTTAAATAAGAATCTTGGAGACTCTCCATCGAATCCTAGAGATTTGCATTTCATGAATCCCTCTGCATTCTTGTCCATTCTCCTCTCTGATGTCTTGCGATGGCACCTTAATACTTGCTTTCTATTCTCCTCTCTGAGGTTGATCTTCACTTCGTGTTTTCATCCAGTTATTGTCAGCAACTCATAATCCCAACTATCGCAATCCGAACTTTCAAGGGAAGTCCAAACAATCCTTGTTTCCCCTCTCGGTAGACCATCGATAACCAAAGCAGTCTCCGACCTATCCTGCGTGCTCGTCCAGAAAAACCACGAAGATCATAATCACCTCAGTTTGTCCAATTAATGCTTAAAAATGACAAGCCAGAACAATGATAAAACGAGAACAAATACAAAGACAAAATGTTTTTTATTTTACAGGAGGCAGATTTTTTGTACACCAGTAACCGAGAAAAGACAACCTGCACCTCGTTTGTGTGAGACACGTTTTCAATTTATGTTTCCTGTCAGAGAAAAAAAATAAGGCAAAAGGGTGTAAAACGTACGACGACGAACACGCATGTTCAATGAGTTAATACAATGAAACCTCCACTGCAGTCGTTCCTTTGGCCAGCAAAAAACAAAAACAATGATAACGAACAAAAAACATGGGTTTCGGTGGAAGGTAATGGACGAGGAAGAGGAAATAGCACACAAACGCACGCACATCTAAGACAGGCACACCGGCAGTAAAAGGGGAACACCAATGAGAGAAGAGACACTCACTCGCTAAAAGGATAAAATGATGTTGATGATTCAATTCATTTAGTATCCTAAAGTAATGATGATCCTGATGATGGTGGTGGATGAATGGGAGGACGTGGCTAAGCAGCAGCACATGTCTCCTGAAAGAACTTTCATATGGTCACTAAAATTGGCAAGGTCCAAATTGAACCATTTCCAAGTTTTAATGTTAGTTTTAGATAATTAAAAGTAAATGAGAAAAGTTCTGTCCTTGGTTTTGTATTCAAAATTTGTTCATTGGCTTTGCACTTTTCAAAACATCTTGAAGTTAATTTCTCGTGCTGGTAGTTACGAACACCCCGGAAAGATAATAGGAGCTTTTGTTTCTGCGGGATAGGTAAACTGGTTCATCGGCTCTTTCGAGTAAAAAGTGTTTTCTCGTATTCAAGAATCTATACAAATGTCATTTCTTGAGAAGAAAAAATTATGTTTACAAATAGCAAGGTTATAAGGCTAATAAATACACATGTAGATACAGTACATACCATCATTTTAAGAACATAAATGTGCACAGTACATTTTAAACTTATTTTAAAGTCTTTCATGGTTTTGAAAAGCAGATAAACGAGGCTCAGATGATCGGGTAGTACTGTAGTTTACTACGAAACCTTGTTATCTGTAAACGTGTCATGTTGTCTCTTCGAGAAATATTACTAATGCTCTTAAAACTCGGTTGCATATTGTATATATGTATTTAATAACCTTATAACACATAATTTTGTAAAAACAAAAACGTGCAAATGTGTACATTTTCTCATTCTATGTAACATCAAAAGTTTGAAATTGATAGCATACAATACAAATTGGAAAAGTATTAGCCTAATTCATTTTTGAATATAAAATGGCCATGGCCGTTCTGCATTAACCGAGTTTTTAGTTATTCCGAGGAAGGCTCGGAACACGTTAACTCTGATAATCGAGGCTATATTGTATTTTTAATGAATTGGTATTGTAGAACTATGGATGCTGCTATTTTTTGGATGTAGTTATTTATTGAAGCTGGCGCTTGTTCTTTTTTACCAATTAGCCGCTTTAAGATCATTACGAATGATCACACATTTCGAATGACAAGCTAAGAGAAAACACAAATTACCAGAAACGTGTGCCAGTTGCTATGAAACTCAAAATATGATTCTCAACTAAGCATCAAAACCGCACTCAGCTCTAGAGAACGCAGATGCTGCTGCTAAAAGAGTCGACGAGCGTAAAAGATATGATGTTCCAACGCTTTCAACTTTGCGGAAATAAGTTTAGATGTTTGTGTCGTGGCCTCCCACCGGACAATTGCAGTTTCTTACAGTACATTTTCTGGTATATGATGAAAGAAAAAAATTGTTGCTTATCTGCCATTCGATACTGCACTTTTATTGCAAACAAATGCAGTTTTTCCAACCATTAATAATTGCAAAATATTTGCAGTTTTAAATTCTGCCGTTAACTGCACTTCACTGCAAAAATACTGTAGTTAATTTGAATAAAGTGCAGTAGAATTTCCGCTGGGCTCTAACATGGACGTCTGACTTTTTGCCACAAGGGGCACTGCTGCAACGAGAAATGTAAACGTGAAAACGAAACTGTGACGGAGGCAATGAATGATTGTGAGAAGATAAGAGGGGGGGGGGGGGGAGGGCGAGGTGAAAGGGACGCAACACTTAACGTAGAAAAAGTGAAAGAGAAAACGAGATCAGCGCCAACGCCATACAATTTGCACATGGCAACCACTAGGCAGTGCCATTTAGCGTATCGCTGTGGCCAAGCCAAGAATTTTGAAAAACAACAGCAGCTTGCTACCATTTGAATCCAGATATGAACTATGGTTGTACGGTTAAATAAGCGAGCAGCATTGCAATTGCTAAACATGCCAAAACTCCATAAAAATGGACAATTTTGTAGGATAGGATTTGTACTACGAGGTACAGAAGTTGTGCAGCAGAACCCAAATTATTCATGTCCATATTATCCAGGACGTGTGAATTACATAATGCATGCGCAATACTTAAAACGACTTTATTTAAAATAGTTAAAAATGTACTGAATACATTCTTGTTTCTACAATGCTGTTAGTGTTAGGTATTTATCAAAAATACACGTACTTTTTTTTTCAAAAAAAGCACAAATGTGTATTTTTCCCATGTTTCTGGTAACATTACAAATTAAAATTTTCGAAAATACAATACTAACTTGGGAAATATTACAATAATTTATTTGGTCATTCAATGGCTGCGGCCATCTGTACCCCTATTTGGGTTATTTGAAGCAGACTAGGTCCACAATAGCTCGGATAATCGAGGTTCTGCTGTACATTTGTTCAAAATTTGCACTTGCACTGTAAAGTGCTTCTTTTCAATACGGTTCTTGCTGACAACACTAAGAAATGGACTGCTACAAAAAACCAAAGAAGCTGTAGTTCATAGCTGCAATTTTATGGTCGCTCTTTGTAAGGAATACTTTTCGTCAGCGTCGACTCGCCCCACGAACAAGCAGACGGTGGCTATCTCATTTCTCTCCGCTCCTTCCAATTTTTCGTTCACATTTCAAGTTTGCAACAAACAAAAAAATAATAAAACAGTCTAACAATGGTTCTATTTTTACTGTATAAAATCACAGGTTTTAAATTTTTTTTCACCTTTTCATTGCGCAAATTCAAGTTTTGCACACCACTTATAAAGTACCTTTTTTGTATTTTCAAAGGAGTCTGCGTGTGGACCGTGATGCCCGAACTGCTGCTGCCGTTTCTAATAAAAACACCTACTTATTTATACTTATACATCCAGCGGCAGAAACTTGCCGGTGTGGCGGGAGGCGTCGCGGTCGCAATTTGTCCAGTGAGACGCCACCCAGCCTGTCAATCCGGAGGTAAAAAAAGCGACGGTACCTTCAATATATATATACATTATATTTTTTTTTACATTTCTACAAAACCCACGTAAGAAACTCGGTCCTCCTCTTGTGCCGGCAACAGCAGCAGCAGACGTTTAACACACGCACACCAAGGGACGCGCATCGCTATCCCATTGATTGGGTCACGGAACCGCTGCTGAAATCAAACCCGGGCTTGTTCAAGTTATTATGTCCACAGTATTTTTCTTCATCATTTTTTAGCATTTCCTAAAAACGTTTTTTTTTGTTTAGGTTGAGCAATGAGGTCGATCTTCGCACCGTGGCGCAGGGATGGTGACTGGAAATGGGAAAGCAGTGTTCGGATCGACTATCTGTTTGTAGGCGAGTTCGAATCAATCATTTTCCTACAGTCGACACAAATATGCCACGCTGTAGAGGGGTGAAATACCCATTGTACAGAAAAGTTACGTCGCACTTGGATGTACTTCGGATCAGGTACACCGTGGAGTTTGCACGCCGCTCCTTCCTTGTCGCCAGCTACACTTAGCTCGCGGTTTTTTGTTGTTGTCACATAGATGGAATAATTGGCACAGGGATGAGAACAGCGACTGGTCAAGTCAAGAGCGGTATGCTGGAGGCTTGCTAAATGTTCGTGGCAACAGAGTAGTTTAAAAATTTGTTTTACGTCACTATATTCGGCATCATTCATGCAGAGAACTGAAGGTTTCAATCAAGTTCTTTGCTACCATTCTTAAAATGTTCAAAGGAGAGCTGCAAATTTTTGATGAAATAATAAGAAAAGCCGACAAGTAAAGTATGACTTAGCTAATGTAAATGTTCATTTATAATTACATGACAACCCTTCATAGCGGGGCGATCAATACAGACAGAGAGGAAGGCCACCAGTGTAATTTGAAAACTGATGTTTTCTAATGGGCGAGTAAGCACGATAACCAATTTAATTCTACACGGGGCATTCAAGTTTGACCTGAGCTGAATTTTTTTTACAAAAAAAAAACTACAACTGATAAAAATACAGGTTTAGTGTCCATGTTTACCATTATATGCCCTCAAATTATATTTGAATTTCGTTACAAAAGTGCAAAGCACTCACTTTTATATGTTGATTCAGCGGATTACTTGCCCACGCAGCTTAAACGAACAGTTTGTCAGAACTCCCTTATTGAAACAAGAACTTCAAATTAACCAACGCGTTAGTTACCCAACATGAACAATGCCGACTTCTACTTATGATTCACCGTATAGATGGACTATCAAAATTCCCCTATTTTCATAAAATTTAAAATCACCCATTTAAAATGTGTAAAAGAGTAAACACGGAAAGAATCCAAGATCGAACGAACACAGATTCTGTTGCGTTCGATTTTTAAATCTCGCCGAAAACCAGCCCTGCCACTTTCATTAAAAAGCTAGCATCCCCAAGCTCAACGACCGAGACTGACTAAAACTGTCGACTCAAGCCCTACACTTAGACCATGTGCGACGGGAGGGAGTCTTCCACCGGCATACGTGCACGAACACGCCAGCGAGCTACGGAGGCTCGCTGCTGGACATCCGGCGCCATTTGGGGCCGCCTTCCGGACGACCTCTGGCGACTTCCTCCCCCCAGAGAATACCGGGGAAAAAGAGAAAGGGCCACGGAACTTTACAACATTAGATTTAGTGCTTCTGCGACGCTGGTTCAATCCTCGTCGGACAGCGGCTCATATTGCGACGACATGAGCGGTGCTGGCTCGCCCCTAGATGCAGACACCGGCGAGTTGCTCCGACTGGAGCCAGACAGCGACTGCGGTTGGGGCTGGCTGGAGGATGGAGCATTGGCGATGGTGGAGGGCGAGGCGGGCCCGCCAGCCAGGGAGCGCACAGAGAGCGCCGAGAAGGGGTAGGTGTAGGTGGTGCTCACGCCACCCATGCTGCTCACCATGTTCGTGTTGGGGAAGGTGGCGGGAGTGCTAACCGTGCTGGAGATGCTGGAGTTGGGGTAGGACGATGAGGCGCCGCCGCCTCCGTGCGACGAGCTTACCGACTGGCCGGCGTCTGCGCCGTTGGAGGAGGAGGCATATGGTTCGTCACCACGCTCTGATGTTGATACGCCCTCCTGAGGAGGCGGTGAGATGGGTTCCAACTTCGAGGAGGTGGCACTGTCGATGGCCGCTGACTCGTCAATTACCATCTCGCCTGACTGGGGGCTATCCACCATGTGCGACATTTCGGCTGCGCCGCTCTTGTCGTCCTTCCCGGAGCTCACCTCGTCGTCCCAAGGGGTCTTGCCGCTGCCACGGATTCCTCTCCCGCCCGAGCTCTGCGCTTCAGCGACGCTGTTGCAGCCTTCCTTTCTCGTAGACTGGGGGTAGTCAGGCGATGACGACGACGTCTGGATGCCACTGGCAGAAACACCAAAGGACGAGGCAGAGGAGGACGAGGAAAGGCTTTCTGTAACACGATTGTTGCCACCGTTCTCCACCTGGTCGCTCGAGCTGCTTAACTGTTGGTTGCCGCGGGCGGCGCCTTCTGAGCTCTCTGGCATCAGCTGCTGGGATCTTTCCGTGGAGCTTTCGGGCGCCGCGTGGCCCTCACCACCGAGTCGTAGCCGCTTCCTCTTTGCCTCTTCGGCGTCGTGTGCCGCGTCCGAGCTGCTGGGCGAGATGGAGCGGCTACGGCAGGCTGTCGATGAGCCAGAACGACGCTCCGAGCTGCCAGATGCCTCCATGACCTCGAACGTACGCTTGAAGGGATGTCGGGGCACCCCCTCACCCAGTCGGGACGAGGAGGATGCAGCTCCTCCCACAGGCTCCATTGGGTGCAGCATGGCGTTGGGGTGGGAATGGTAGATGGCGCCGGGTACGTACTGCGAAGCTGGGCCAGGGAATGGAACGGCCGACAGGGGGTCGGAGGGATCTGCGTTTCTGTTGTACTTGGCAGTCGTCGGTCCAGTGCCAAAAGCAGATTTCTCATCGCCGGCGCCCCCACGCTGTGGAGAGCCAGCGGGCTGCAAAGGTGTGCCCTCGATGCTGCCGGGCGCATGCTCCTGCCCTTCTTCGGAGCTTTTCCGCATCTCTTCCACAATCTTGTGTTTGACATAGTTCTCGAAGGGCGACAGGCCGATAGGCTGCGAGCGTTGCATGCCCGCTTGCGTGGCGGGGGCATCGGAGCTGTCTGGCGGCTGGTGCATGCGGCGGGCAGTGAGCAAGCTGGTGATATTGGGGCTTGTGAGCCACGGCGACTGCTGCGTGGTACTCGACGGCTCACCCAAGTTGCTGTCTGGTGCCAGGCTGGACGGCGGCGAGATGGGTTCCACCTGGTAACTGGGTGATCCCCGCCGCTCAGATGGCAGCGGCAGATGGCCGCTGCTGGGGGCCTTCAGAGCGTCGGATGGTCGCGGCGAAGCTGATTGGGCGATGCGAATGATCTGACGCTCGTCAGGCGCCAAATGGCCCTGCTGTGAGCTTCTGTGCGGCAATGGCGAAATAGAGCCAGGGATGCGAGAGCGGGTAGCACCTAGGGGAGGGCTGCGGCGCTGTTGCTGCTGCTGTTGCTCCTTGTCCTGCTGCAGTGCACGTCGAAGTTTCCAACTGTATGTGTGCTGCGCTGCACTGTCTTCGTCTGGCGACTTGCCTCTCTGAGGTGGATGAATTGGCACCCCCATAGGGGAGGGGAGGCGACCGTCCATGTGCTCTGGAGGGCCGCCGTGGGGCGAATAGAGTCGGGCGCTTTGGCCGGCTCCCCCGCCATCACCCATCCGTCCACTGCTTCCTCTGCCGTATTGCAATGCTGTCAGATGCGGATCAACATTAATCCCTTGGTAGTCTTCGGTGATTATGGCGTCGATGTGCTCTTTCAATGTGAACTTTTGGTTCAGCTGCTGCGAGGAAGACTGTGACGGGCCGCCAGCAGGATTTCCTCCGCTCCCTACGGATGGCTGGGGTGTTCTACCACGGCTTTTTGGACGGTCCGAGTAGCTGGCAGCAGGGGCACCAGCGCCACTGGGCGGTCCATCGTCGATGGTAACAATGATGTCTTCTTTCATGGACTTGCTCCCTCTGGGTACAGAGATCTTGTAGGGCGACATCTGCTCTTCTGAGCCCATGGATTCCGGGCTTTGCTGCCGGTACGACGACTTATCTGCCGCTTGAGAGCGCCGTGGGGGTGATGTAGTGTCCTTGTCAATGTGGTGCGAGATGATCGCTTCAATAATGTTGGCGGCTGTCAACGGCGTCTGCGCCTTCTCCCCGCCTGCAGGCATTTCCTTGGGCTCGTCCTTCTCCAGTGAGTCAAAGAGCAGCTTGGAAGGATCCCTGCCCATCTGCCTAAATGTGGTGGCGCCACGTGCTGCATATGCAGAGTATGCCTCGAGAGAGGAGGCACGGCGGCTATTGTGTAGATCCTGGGATGGCGGCGGCGACCGTCTCTGGTCGTGGTAGCCTCCATTATTTCCGTTGCCACCACTGCCGCCGCCGCCTCCTCGTGGAAACATGGGGTTGTGGTGCAGAGCAGCATCTCCCATATTGTCCGCATCCGCTCCACCCTCTCTGGGGGATGGCTGTCCCCCAGCCATTTTATAGCGCATTATCCTCTCTGCCTCCATGCGGGCATAGTCAGGCCTGACGAACTGCTGCTGTTGCTGCTGATCTTGCTCGTACATGGCGCGCATTTTCCTTTCCCTGGCGTCCTCCATCATTTGATTGTCAGCGCTGCCCCTACCTCCTCCCATATCGTACTTGTGCCGGTCCTGGGGCGAAGCCATAGCCATAGCACTGGGCCGTCCGGAGTCCATGTGATGTGGGTCAGGGAAATTACCGGACTTGTGCATCTGCTGCTGTTGCGCATGCTCTGTCATCTTGTCATCCCTTGTTACCATGGGCAGGTTAGGCTGCTGCTGGCCACGCTGGTCGTGAGAGATCATTGCCAAGTGGTGCGACGTGGAATGATGTTTGGACAGATCCTTGCCGGTGACTAGGGGTAGGCTTGGGGTCTGCGCATAGGCAACGTCCACAAGGGCGCTGAACGCGTCGTGACCGTGGGTATGAACATTTCTTGGAGAAGGCGCGCCACTTTTCGATGACGAGGAGGAGATGGCGCCGCCGTATGCGGCCTCCATTTCGGATCGGGGCGACGACGGCTTTGGCGATTGGATGACGCCGGCCATCTTCCCCTTGGACACCATGCCAGATGAAGCTGAAGAGGCTGTCCTGATGACGCCACGAGACTGGTTAGGTGGAGGTGTCGAGTGGGGAGGAATACCCGATGGACTGCTCCTGGGTCCGCGAGACCAGGGCGGGGGAGGCGCTTGTCCGCTGCTGCCGCAGCCAGGCGACGAGTTGCTAGCGCGCTGCAACGTTGGATCAAGAATGTCAATCGGCGACGAAGGGTGCCTCACCAGGCGTGAGTCCGGATGGATGTAAGTGCCCGGTGGTAGGCCAGACTGCGACGGGTACGGGTACATGGGGTGTAACCTGTGGTCCATCACCACAGCCTGTGGGCTGGAGTCACGTGCCCTTGGCGACAGTCGCGAGTCCTTTTCGCCCGAGCTCCTCCTCACCTGCATTTGTTGTGAGAGATAATAATCCGTCATAATGGTCTGTCGCGAGCTGATCTGCGACTCGGTAGCGAAGGGCGGCCTCGAGTACGGAAAGTTTGCATAGGGGTAACCAGCTGGCGGCGGCGGCGACATGCGGCGGTAGTACTGGTCTACAGGGCCACCGGCGGCCCCTCGATCATACATCATTGGTCGTGGCGGCATGCCTCCTTCGGACAGCATCATCATGGCCCTGGAGCCGGGTTCACATGGCGGACCGACAGGTGAGGGTCCACCACCGGGGGCCATCTGTTGGGAAGGAGGGGGACCCTCGGCGCAGCGTTTTTGCGGGCCAGAAGATTCATGCAGCACTGGGGTACCCAGCGTGATGGACCCGCCCTCCTTAGCATGATGAGGCGGCGTAAGTTGTCGCAAAAAGTCATAACGAGTGTTGGTGTGTGAAAGAGGCATCACGCCATGTTGTGTGGTCATGCCGGGCTGATTGACAGGTGTGCCATGGGTGATGGAGCCGGAAAGGCCCGAAGGCACCATGCCCATGTGTGATGGTGGGGGCTTGTCCTGCTTGGGTGAGAGCTTTGGCGACAGGGATGGATGATGGTGCTGCTTGCCAACGTTGACCAGTGGTGGAGGTTGGCCGCCCCCGCCCTTCATCCCGCTGCCCACTTTGCACATAGACGACGACGATGAGGACGGTGGCGACCTGCCTTGCGACATGTAGTGGAGGTGCGGTGGAGAGGAAGGTCTCTGTCCGCCACTGGGGTGGCCGGGGGGCAAGTGCATATGAGGAGGTGGTATGTGAGGCGGCGGAACTCGTTCCGGGACGAAGGCCGAGGGCGACTTGGTGCGTGGCTCCGGCTGCCGCATCACATAGTATGTGTCTCCGCGATGTGGTTCTGGCAAGTGGGCAGCAGATGCCTCGCCATGACGGCTATACTGGTTGGAGTGGGCGGGCGGTGGTGCACCCAGGGTACGCTCACCAGGATGGTGGTGGCCATGGTGCGGAAGGTGGCGCATAGTGGCATCAGGCGCCGGCTTCTGTGGTGACATTCTGAAAGTAGATCCAGCCGCCTTGCCATAGTCATGACCACTGGGGCTCGTGCTGGGCCGTTCCCGCTTCATGGACAGATCCTCAGCCTTGTACTGTTCAGCATTGTTGTCGGGAATGTAGAGATTGACGGTGGGTAGAGCGTTTGGTGCTGGCTGGCCGGGATAGCAGCCCTGCGGAAGGCGAGGTGGCGTTGGAGCGCCACCTAGGTGCTGCTGTTGGTGTTGTTGCTGATGGAGTTGTTGTTGTTGTTGTTGCTGTTGCTGCTGCTGTTGTTGGTGTGGGAGATGATGGTGAAAATTTGAAGTGTACATCAGCGCGGGTTGAACCTGCTGGTGCTGTTGTTGTTGAGACGTTGCCATGTGGACGCTGGGACCGTGGGAAGTCGGAACTTGAGAAGTAGAGGAAATGTATTGCTGCAACGGTTGCGCTTCGGCTTGCGTTGGAGCCTGCTGCTGCTCTCTAGGGCGGCTAACTTTCATGGCAGTCGGTTTGGCAGAGCGTCTCAGGATGTCCTGAATATTGGGAATGGTTGTCGAGTGCACGCCACTACTGCGTCCTGGGGCACCATTCGGGAAGGACGTGTCAATAGCCTGATCAATCAAATCACGCACAGTCTTGGTAATGATTTGCTCACCAGGTTCCAATTCTGAACGCTCTGGTGGCTTGTGACCGCCGTGCTGCTGCTCTCGAGGTCCGAACAGATGAGGAGCGCTCCCTCTGGCGCCAGGGTCGGCGCGGGCCAAGTTTCCCTGAGCCACCAACACCTTGACTCGGGACTCGTCAAGCAAAGATGACGTCATCACTTGGTTATTGGAGTTGAAGCGGTTGGCGGAGTCAGGATGCCTAGGCTTGTCCATTTTGGCCAAGGAGGAATTGGCTACTGGTATTTCGCCATCAGGCTGACTGGCGCCCTCATCGGCACTCACAGTGGCGCTGCTGTCATAGTCAGTGTTACTCTTCAAGCTGGCACGAGAAGTGCTCAGGTCCTTGTTATGCTGGAGGAGCACCCGGTCGTCGCCGAATGCATTTCTCAGATCCCCTTCCTCAAGCTTTTCTTTGTCGATTGACGACAGATCCTTGAAAGCTTTGTCGGATCCTCCACTAAGAACTATAAAATGAAAAGAAAATAAGTGACGTGCTTATGAATGTTATACACAACTATGCTTGGAGTAAAGCAATTAAATAGCTACAAGATCATGAATTTCAAATTGCGTCCCTTGTCTTGAAATCCCTTTTAAACACGAAACATGATATAAGCCAGACTTGGCACATATTCACGTTTGCCTACATAAATAGCAAATTCAGGACTAAACCACATTTAACACGTTACGGCTTAGCAAAGCCTTCCATAAGAGCCATCACACTTATAGTGTGGTTCCAAAGAAAACTGTGCTATAAGACATGTTTTTGGTCCTATCACCATGTGCAATTCATGTTCCAAATCATAACATGGGCTTAGCATACTAGCTCCCCCATACTTCTCCACCGGCGAGATGGGCTGAGTTCCATAGTGCCATAGCAATTATTATTATTTCTAGTTTCAATCACATTCCTTATGTCACAGTGAAAAAAAGACAGAAAAGCCTTGCTTGCCACTGTGTGAAGTAGGTTGAAAAGAGGTCGATTACTTGGTACTGAACTAATACAAAGCTGGAGTGCATGGCCAAATACGCAAGACGAGCGCGCCACTGGGACCAATATTTGGCTGATTGATTTAGTAGGTTGACCAAAGTTGAGGTACTTTATTGACTATAATATGTATTTGGTCTCAATAATATTTATTCGTTAGCTACGCTCAGCATGTTTATAGCTTAGCTTTGCTCGAAACGCTTTAAAATTTTGGAAAAATTCGAAATGTTATTAAAATGATTTTTTTTTTCTCGCAAAAATAACTTCAAATTATTTCATTTCGTGCCTCCT
>JAQGAE010004055.1:0-13413 GCA_034696685.1 Julus scandinavius
TTAATCTCTTTTGGTTTGGCTGGAATTGTTTTAAAATTTCACCCATTGAAAGTGATAGGGTTGTGATCCAGCTTAAGGTATCACATTTATTTAGATATCAAAAACTACTGCAAGTATATTTGTGAACTACATCGATACTATTTTAGCTACAAGTAGACTCTCATATGGGCTTAATCATTTGTTGTACAATATTGTACAACTTGTTTAGCTGCTGGCAGCACTAACACCTAATGGGGAATAAATTAACAGGTTAACGGGTTGATTACCTGTTTCATGGGGTTAAACACCAAGGGTTAAGTAGATTCAAACTGTGTTCATTATTCATCAAATTTCTACGTTCTGATGCAGACTTCATGTCCAGGGAACGTGTTAAATTTATTAATTAATGAAGGTATCGCCTCATACTTGTGACCTCCCCAGTTCTTAAACCGCTATTTGCCCCATGGCGATTCTTCTGCCCTCTATAATGTCAAGATTCACACAACATTGCATTGGCGTGGCTTGATATCGTTTACCAACCCCAAAATGAGACTGTTTACCTTCATTGGGCGAGGCTCTGTCCCTGGCCCACCCACGTTTTGTTGGGCATTTATGCACAAACTGACAAATGCCAGCTTGCTAGTGAAACTTGTCTTTGATACAACTGTCTATTCTGGAGACATTGGTTTTTTTTTTTTTTGGCAATGGGTCCTCATAGAGTACATTGGATTGATGATGTTACTAACAGTGAACATGTTACACGTACGTAAGAAGACTTTTTACATTGGAAAATTATAGTTTATGCCAGGTGGTTTTATGTAATGTTGCATGGTATCATATAAGCAAATGTGTACATTGATAAGCTATCTTTAAAAAATATTTTCTGGTGTCTTGATGGAAGTATTTTTTTTTTGTTAAACTTTTGAAGCATCTCACGTTTTAATGTTCTAAATTGGGAAATTACATGATTATAATATCATTTTTTTTTAAATATTTTAATACGCTTTCAAAATACTCATGTTGTAAGGAACTAATTTACATATTTCTGCCGCCTCAACAATTAATTATATTATACCTAACACTTTTCTCATTTACGGTTTTTCTTTTCTTGTTTTCAGGTCAAGGAATAGAAGAAGCCATGTCTTACAAAAGTCAATCCAAAGCCGGGTAAATGTTCATTGAAATATATTTTAATTTCTTCATGTTAATGAACCCCATGTTAATTGCCTTTCGTGGCTGAACAAGTTTTTGCGGTTAGTGTTAACATCAACATTTTGATGCTTTAATCTTTCTGTGTATCAAAAAATCTTGAAATTTGGTCCTGTTTGAACAAGTCATTAATGTCATTGAAATTTACGGCGCATTGGCGGCTCAAGAAACACGTTTTGAAGTGAAATTTATATACGTGAACCACATTCGTCATAATATCTATTCATTTATATAAAAAAATAGAAAGAAAAAACAATACGTAGCAACTGTAACAGCGATCATAATTGACATAACGAAATAATTTAATTAAATCTATTGATAACTTAGATGGGTCTCCATCATAACTCTACAGCTGATGAAAAAACACCGCGGATAAAAATTATGGGGTGTCAAGATATCATATCTGTCAATTTGCAAACTTAGAATTTCAATGTACAGAGTACTCTTGCAGATTACATAAGTGGAACTTTGTACCTTTTAAACAGTATGACGCATTTAGATTTCCGTTGATTATGGACTTTTACCAATACACGTTCTGCCTGCAGTATGATTAAGATGTCTTCCAGAACATCTCTTGTGAATATGTTCCAAAATATTTTTCTTGCAGACGTGTTGCAACTCGTCCAGAAGTGACACAAACTCTGAAGGATTTGCGTTGTGCTTATGGAGATTCTGTGGCTTTTGAATGCCACATAAACGCCACGCCATTGCCGGAGATTCGTTGGGAGAAGGATGGCCATGTTCTGCATTCCAGTGAAGATTTTCAGCTGTATCAGGAAGGACACATTTGCAGGTTGAAGATAATGGAAGTTTTTCCAGAAGATCAAGGAGAATACGCTTGTGTGGCTTACAACGATGCTGGAAAAGTATCCACGTCGGCAACTTTAACTGTGCAAAGTAAGAGACATTTGGTGATCCTTGCATGTGAATCGTTATTTCTGAATTATTGAACATGGCAAAATCGAAATTTCAAACCATACGAAATTTTTATGGAAATTCTTTTCGATATTTATCCGATTTAGAATCTGAAGAAAAGGAGAACGAATTTGCTTATAACCTACCTGACAATATGGAAGTTATCCACCAAAGGCCTTTGAGTAAGTTGATGCTGTCTTATACCCAAATAACTAACAAAAATTACATTTGCTGTGTCGTTTACAAAAAAAAACCTTAAGGTAGATCGAAAGTTTTTAGTTGCCATCACCTTTGAACTAACTTTTAACTTTCAAATGAGTGGTTTGTTAGCTTGTCAGAATTTGTCAAACAATGTTTTGAATTTGGATTAGTTTTCAGAGAAGTGACGAAAAACGTCGTTGTTTCCAGTTATTCATCCTCTTTAGTTTTTCTTTCTTTCACCAACTACCCTGTCACAGAAATACATAATCCATTTGTGCTACATGTGCATGTTCATATCAATTTAGTTGACTTATGACCTCTCCCCTAGCTCCCTTCTTTTGGAAAGAAAGGTCCATCATTAACAAAGGAGACAACAATGCAATGTGACAACTGATTATTTATAATTTTTTTCTGAAAAGTTTATCAAAGCAGAGACAGGCTACTTTGCTTAGAATTCGGACTAGTGGGTCAGCTGAAACAATGCATTTTAATTGATCTTGCATGCGAATGACTCGACCCCAATTTTTGCGTTACTTTTGTTTAGAAATATTTGCGGTTACTTATTTTTATGATAGCCCCGCTGGAGCCACAGTTTTCATAGCTTTATACACATTATAATCAAACCTGAGAATTTGTAAAACTGGACATAGTATCTACTCTCCATTAAAGCTGGAAAAGGAATTATTTAGTGCTAAAATAAGGCTACTGTACTTGAGAAATAAAAATGGTCAAATGTCTGAAAATGTATGCACAACCTCGTTTGTATATCATTGTACCTAAATTACTGCGAATTACTGCACATTGGTGGTTATTTATACATGCATACACATGTAGATGACATAATATTGTTTTGAGAGGCTGATGCCCTATTAACGAAATGTCTTCTTGTCCGCAGGGAAACGGGCAGTGGTGGACACTCCGACGAAATCAAAGAAAAAAATGATTGGACCGAAATTTGTCACCAATCCGCACAGCCGCATTGTAAACGAAGGAGACACGGTGAAGTTCACCTGTTCCATTGCTGGACATCCTGATCCGCTTGTCCAGTGGGACAAATTGGGACGCCTCGTCAATTCTGATGGTAGAGTCGGTCTGGTGGACAAGGAGGACCTGCACTCCCTGATCATCCGGGATGTGGTTCCTGCTGATGCCGGCATGTACACTGTCACTGCTTCCAATTGCATCGGGAGGGTCTATTCATCTGCGAAACTAGAAGTTATAGGTAAGTCACTATTTCATTACAATGTCCTATTTGCAGAACCGGATGGAGTATTTTGAGGCCCATTTAAAAGTTAGCAAATTTAAAAAAAAAAAATAATTGAATTAATTTATTAAAAAAACGTGGATACTTTTCAGTTCTTGTAAAATCTAATAAGTACAGGGTGGGCCAATAAAAAGTAAGCCAACTTTATAAAAATCATAAAATGGTTATTTGTTAATGGAATTTATTCAAAATTTGTACATGTGTACTTAAACAGGATACAAAAAAATTCACTATTTCAATTTGTGTTCAAAGTTAGCACTTTTCGCGGAAATACAAGCCGTAAGGCGCATGCGCTATTGGGCGATTGCCTTGTCGATTGTTGTTTGATTAATTTCATTCCAAGCGTCCAAAATTCGCTGCTTTAACTCGACGATGTCAGTTATCTTTGAACGATACACTTTGTTGACCATTATACCCCAGATTGCATAGTTAAGCAGATTTAGGTTGGGACTGTTGGGTGGCCAAAGATTTGGAGGAATAAACGCAGACATAGACGAGTTGAAGCAGTGAATTTTGGACGTTTGGAATTAAATTAATCAAACAACAATCGACGAAACAATCGCCCAATGGTGCATGCATCTTAGGGCTTGTATTTCCGCGAAAGGTGCTAACTTTGAACACACATTGAAATAGGAAATTTTTTTGTATCATATTTAAGTACACAAGTACAAATTTTCAATAAATTCCATTAACAAATAACCGTTTTATGATTTTTATAAAGTTGGCTTACTTTTTATGGGCCACCCTGTATATGTATAGCATTATTGAATATTAAGCAAAGGGCCCAAATGCCCATAAAGCCTAATGAATTTTCTCTGATTAATTCAGCCTAGTCTATCTGACGGGTTATTTGACTCATCTCATAGTTGTACGGCATGATTTCAATGATTTCAAATTAATTACAAAAAAGTAATTTGTACTGCCCTATAACTATCCCCTCTACAAAAATTTCGGGAATCATAATGTGATTCAAATTAATTTTGAGATCATAAATCCTATCTGGTCATAAACTGTGATGATAGTTTGGCCATTCAGATTTCAAGATAGCTCCGTTGGCCACAAGTGGAATTGATATGCGTCTTATCTTTTTATGACCAACATAAAATGTAATAATGGGAATTTTTTCCCAATTATATTTACCTGATGGTTTAGATAAAAAACAAAGCGAATTGCCATAAAATTACAAACATGTATGTTTATATAAAATCTAAATAATTAAATTTTAAGGGGAATAACGTTTAAATGCTTAGATAAAATCTCACTGATCTTCTACAATAATTCCTCGTATGTTTGGCATAAGTATATATGAATTAGAAATAACGTGGTATGTGCATTTATTTATTATCATTTCTGTACAATCACTGATGAATATAGTAACATTGCAATGAATTAAGACAGTTTCAAACAATAAAAACAGATTAGTACGAAATGACAATAAAATCTGCATCCTGTATTACATAGACTATACAGTACACGGTTCAAAGACGTACAATAATATTGATAAAATAATGTTCAGATATTGAAAATACATCAAAACATATACAGTAATATCTGTAATTACAAGTAATAAGTCAAGAATCTCAATTTATACAGAAAAATAGCATAACGTTTTCGTAATATTTTCAAAAAACATGATGCTTTCTGTGAAAATTTCATGTTACAGCTATCACTTCGCAACCTCTGGGTTTGTAATAACAAAGTTAATGTTAAAGTTTACTTCAAGCTTCACAGGTGGGTTAGTTCTGATATGCTTGCATAAAACATATACAAGTCTTCCCCAAATAGACCATTTCTTGTCGCTAATCTCTTGAATGATTGCATGAGGGTGTAATGCTTCCAATAGCTTTTCATCGTCCTTATCAAAACTATTAATGCCAATCTGTTGACGATTCTCTACAGTTTCTTGTACGTAACTTGGACATTGTGCCAGGCTGAATATTTCCCTTCTTTCGTTAACGTTAGCATAATGTGCTAGCAGTAATAGTGATTCAACTTTGTCAAGTTTGTTTCTAAATAATCGGCAGTAGTCTTCTTCTTTCATTGTTTTTGTTAACTCAAGGCATTCATCATCATTGCAGAATGATAATACTATCAATTTTTCCAAATTGTATTCCGAAATTGCTATTTTAAATTCCTTGATGTGGTTAACGTGTTTTAGCATTTTTTGGCGTTTGGAAGGGTTTTTTACACAATTCAATAAACAATTGAATGAGTTGCAATCATTTGTTTCAAGTGTATTGTTCAATTCATAAAACCACAAGTCAGGTTTTAGTAATTCCTTACGTTGTTTGGCGTTAGTGAATTCAAACAGCTTCCCAGCCCAAAAAAATTGCTTATTCGACAGCAGTTGTTCAAAATAATCCCAATATTTTTTTCCTTTTGGGGGTAAAGAATCTAAAAGATTTTCTCCACTAAAAAGTTGAAGTAAGTCGTACATCATGTCACTCCTCATTAATCTTGCACATTCTTTAAAATATGAAACATAGTTTAACATGTTTTGAAGTTGTTTGCGATTAGTCATTTTTACCAAAAACCACAGCTGATTATGATCTAATTTCTTAAGACTTTGAAATTTAGTTTGAAATTCTGGTAATTGGCATATATCATTTTTCATTTCATCATCGATGCAGTTATTTACTAAAGACCAAAGTTGGGCAGGATTTCTGTTTACCATTGTTCGAATAACTTCGTAATCATTTTGGATGAGCATTTCTTGCTGTTGTTTCTTTGTGGAAAATATAAAGAAAGTGGAAAATTGAGTATAATTACTCTTTCTCATTGTATCCATAAATATGTGTTTGTATTTAAGTGAGTTCACAATTACAGTTTTCTGTTGGTCATCAGCAAATTTTGATATGATGTCAGCCAACATGTCAGTGTTGAGGTTAGATGGGAATTCAAAAAAGTGAGCCATTCTCTTAAGGCTGGTTTCAAATCCTGTGGCATTTGATCCAGCTTTAAACAGTATTTCAAGCATTTGATTTGAAAGATGCAAACTAGCATACCATATGGGACCTAACTGAAGTGCATCAAGGTCACTTACACACGATACATTTTCATCAATTATAAGATTTGCAATATCCACGGCGTTAGCTATACAGGCATAGTGCAATGGAGTTCTACCAAGAGCGTCACGACTATGAATTGCATTGGAATCTCTTGATAAGATTTCTTTCAAATGAACAACGTCTCCATTGAGAGCTGCAAAGTGAATTTCGGAATCATGCACTAGCATGCTATCAAGAAATTTGCGAATCAAAATTTTGGAATCAAGGAACAGATTTAAATGTAGTATTTTTATTAGGGGTGCGTATTTTTCGGTGACCTTTTCGTATTTTCTAAGAAGTTTATTAATTCTTTGCGCAAGAAAATAGTGGACAAAATTTGGATGCATGAAGGCATATTTCTCTCCTTGTTTTTGTATCAAGCCTACATTTTTGGATGCTATGTTCGGCAATTCTTTTTTCGCATTTAAAATTGTTTGGGCCTCTTCAGAAATTCCAATACAGATTGCCAAGTTTTCGTGCGTTTTTAATATGCTTGGGCTAATGATTTCATCTAAAACGCACTTGATAGCTTCATCTTCCAATTGAATTTTACCCTTTAGAGACAATTCAATTTTATTTTTAATGAATACACTGTAAAGTTCTAATAAATTAAATCCAGTCTTGCAGCTCCATCTACAAACTGGAAAGAATGGTGGCACCGTGGTTGGATTAACGATCAGTGCAATATCCAAATGCATTTGACGATTGTCAGAGTTAAGATATTCTTCTAGTTTCCCTTGATATACATTAGCAATCATTTCTGCATGCGATGGGAATTGTAGAAATACACTTGTCAGAAAACTTGTTGATATGGCAAATGATTTAACTAGAGATTCCGCATATAAATTTAACAGATTTTCGTCAAAGATTTTGCCATTCAATTGCATATTTTTTTTCCACATTTTTTTCAAAAGTGCCGTATACTCTTGAATGGAAAATGGAAGCATTACGTATGTTTGCAAACTTAGCTCGGTTTCCATCTTTTTAACGAAATCCATTTGCGAAGATACATAGATTGTTTTGATTTTTGTTGTTACTAAGTTTCTAAGCATTGATAGGATCTTGCCTTCGTGTTGTTGACAGTCATCAACCCCATCTAAAAACAATGCAATTTTTCCACCGACCAAAATATATCCATGCAGTAGATCTTTCTGGAATTGATGTTGTATCTCTTGGGTTTCTATTATAAATTTGATTATACTTTCATGGCTGCTAAGTTCTGTGTGATTCAGGATGTCTACACAATCCTTGAAATTTATTAGCAACACCCAATAGCTTGAGCTATTTATTAATGACGTTACTAAATGCTTGAAAGCTGTGCTTTTTCCCGTGCCTCGTTCAGCAGAAACTGCAATTATTTTACTTTTCTCGAGCAGTAGTTTGTTCTCACTACATTGGTTTTGTAATGCTTGCTCGATTGGTATCAGTAATACGTTGAAGCAATCTCCTACTTTTTGTAAAAGATAAATATTGGTATATGGCTGGAAATGTATAAATAACTGCTTATACTGGCTCTGGTTCTGCACTACAATTATCTTAGAAAGTTTGTTAGCAAAGTCCCCGTCTCCAAAATCGCAGACCACTAACTTAGGCATTACTTGCATAAGTTCCTTTTTAGTTGTACCAATGATAGCGAATACACACTTTTCCGACTCTGCTATGAGGCAATCTATAGAATAATACCTTAAATATTTTCGGAAGTTTCGTTCAACGTAATTGTTGTCAATGTATTCCAGATTAGCTACCCTTTTGCTGATGACTAGCCCTTCTTCGTTGATAATTGCATCTACCATTTCCTCTGTAATACAGCTAGTGTTTTCATTTAGCAATTCTTTCAACGTATATTTGCGATCTTGCAAAGTGACTGTTTTGGACAATATTCTGGATTGAGCTTTACTCGTAAGATCACGAAATTCAGTAAATTCTGTGATATCGTTTTTGAAAGTAAGGACATGATCACTACAACTCTCATCCAATTTAACGCTAGGAGAAATCACAACTAGCTTGTGCTTATATTCTGGTTTTATTTTGCCCAGGATCTTCTTCAACAATTTGTTGACTTCTTCTTGCCTGTCATTGCAAATGGTACTCCATTCGACCACCATTGTGAAAGGCTCCTCGTAATCAAAAGCTCTGAGGTATTTTTCTTCGTTAGACAAAAGAAAGTTTACATCCATGGCTGCAAAACTATCGATAAACAGGTTTTTTAAAACTTGGACTGCTTTCATGAAAGCTAAAGTTGTGCTTTTGGGGGCGATAATATTGATAACTGGTTCAGTGCAATTCAGGTGCTTCACCATTGCGCTGATATTTTTGAAAAATTTTCCGAAATTTAGATTTTTTTCTGCATTAAGTGATGTCACTCCAGTTATACTTAATTTTTTCAGTCGTTTCTCTGCCTTTTCATAAAAATGTTGTAGGTCTTCATTCGATAAAAAGTGCCCATTGCTCTCGGTCATCCATTCCCACATGTAACGATAAAACCCACCCGTGATTAATCCACTGTCGTGAATTTTAAGTTTTTCGCTTATTTCGTTTTTGATAATTTCGTCCAGTTGTTCTGAATTAGGTTGATTGACGGCAAATGTTAAAAGTTTCAAATACTCATTAATGATGTCATTGTTTACTCGATCAGTGGGCAGTTTCTCTTTGAGTTGTTTTTCAGAGTGACCAAATTCCATGGACAAATTTAATTTCTTTGATTTCATTAGGTCAAAAAAATCATCGGGCGTTGTTTTTTGCTTCATCCCTTCCATTTGCTTCATCCCTTCCATTAAAAATGTGCGACGAAATTCTTTGGCATTTTCTGATAATCCGTTAAGTTGTATGAAATTTTCGTGCAACTTTTTTGTGGTAACATCGATTATGTTTTCCATGACAAGTGCCTTGTGATATTCTTCAAAATTGGAATTGTTGAGATCGATGGGCCTGCCGTGACATACTCTCTTGGCCAAATCTTTGGCCATTTGGTGGCTTTTGTCAGAAGGACTATAAAAAATTTCTCTTTCAATGTCCGGAATTTCTGCGAATCGATATCTTTCTGGAGTCTTTTCCTCAATCTGTTCATCATCCAGAATGTCATCTTTGTCAGTCAATTTTTGAAGCTTGATGGACTTACTTGTCAACTCATTGAAATCAATTCCAGCATTGGTGTAGATTATTAAATCATGTACTTTGAGATTGTCAAATGTTCCACCTGGTTGTCCATTTTTTTTTATTTCGAGGAAAGAGTCCAAATATTTCAGCAAATGAAAATTGCCTTTTTTTTCTTCTTGAGTTTCTCCCAATAAATCGCGATAATTAATTAACGTTCCGACTTCTTTTAGTTTGTGTTTTACTTGCACAAATCGGTATTTCACTTCATCGTTTTCGTCTTGGTACTTGAATAAAACGTCATCAAATGCCTTGGCGCTTTCTATTTCAGTGGCCAGTGTAAATTTGAATCCTTTCTTGCATCCTCGGTTCAGGAACAGCATTAGCAATTTTAATTGAAACACTCTACCGTGTCTTGAAAATTTCTGTCCACTTGAACGATATGCCTCTGGCATTTTTTCTGCCATTTTCTTCTTTCTGAGGCAGCTGTATAACTAGTTCTTTGGATTTTCAGTTATATAACCTTGAGAATGACGTTTTGTATCCTAAAAATAACAACAATAACAATAAAAATCCCACCCACATTTTCAAAATATTTTTTTCGGAAAAAAACCAATTAAAAATATAATTTTGCTCCACCTGATAATGTTTGGTGCATGACTGAGTTGCCAGATTTCAATAAATTACAGTTAAGTCGTGGTCAAAAAGCGACTGATACTTGTTGAACTTGTTTTAGGTAAAAAGTAGTTAAAGTGCTATAATTTGATCATTGAAATGTTTTAAATATATGCATAATATGCCACACTCATTGGATATTTTCATTAAAATACATAAATATTCATGTATAGGGGTGTACTAGTACTAAATATGTGTATAGCCCAACCCATGTTTTGGCGAGTAAAAATTGTAACAAAGGTGGCACCAATAGGCGAGTAATAAATTAATAATAATAATAATAATATCATTTATAAAAATTATTGACATTACCAAAATGACTGAAATAATGTCTTGAATATATTTTATTTTCTCTTTAAAGAAACCTTTTTTCACATTACTATTAGAATTAAATTGTTATTTGGTACCCTCAAATTACATGAAATTATCTTACCTTCTACATACTGTAGTTTGCAGAGTAATTTTACTGAATTTCTCTCGAAGGTCGGATTCATTATGGTCTGGTTTTTTGTATTTGGAAGTGGTGGTGAAAACAAAACTCGTATATATACACAATATATCAACAGTTTATTGCTATGAAGATAGCCTTTTATCAAATATGTTTGCGAAATAATGGTTTATCTTGCATATTTTTATCATGGTAAATCGTTTACCTGGATAAAGTTCAACTGTAATTCCTGTTTTACTAGATAAAAACATGAATTTGCTGATATTTACGAAATAGTGCAACTTTATCATACATCAGACTTTACCCGTTATACATAACCTTTAAAATGTTAGTGTTTTAATAAGAAGAAAAATCATTACCATCAGCCATATCATTCCATCTTTGAACTTCTGAGCTGATCACGTGGTTGCAACCGTTACAAGAGCCTTATTGCTGTAGTTTTTAAACATTAGTAGCTACAAACAGATTGGAAAAAAAATCAAATTCAAATATGCAATTGAACCCAAAAACGAAAACTGAAAGTAGACTGGGATTTAAAACTCCACCACAAACGTATGAACATACTAGAGGCGGTCAAAAAGTGTTGCATATTCGTTTATTATTCGAAAACCAGATGTCGTACAAAATAACTGAAATAGCCATTTTAATTAGAAGGAAATTTGCTATTTTTGAATGTAGGACCCAAGATTTTTAACACATTTATCCCAACGTTTGATGAGATTGTTTATACCCCTCTCGTAAAATGCGTTATGTTAGCTATGCAGATATTGCCGAACTGCAAGTTTCACATCATCGCCTGTATGAAATTTTTGACCACTTAAGTGTTCCTTTAGTGGACCAAAGAGATGGAAGTCGCTTGGTGAAAAGTCGGGGCTGTATGACGAATGTTTCAATGTTTTCCACCCAAACATGTTGATCTTGTGGGCTGTGACATGGGCAGAATGGGGACGCGCATTGTCATGCAGTCGCACAACTTCATTCATGTCCAAATGTGGTCACTTTCGACGAATTGCTCATTACACTATATAAACTCCTTACATTTCACTATAAATTTCACTCGCTTTCATTCCTTTCAACACTGAAAAACGAATAACACTTCGTTCTTCCTCTCGCATGAACACTTTCAAGTGAGGCGCCATTTTGTTTTTGATAGTTTGTTCAAAATTCTGCATGAATATGGCGCCATGTAGTTATCTAAAACCAACATTTCTTGCTCTTTGAAATGGCTATTTCAGTTTTTTTGTACGACATCTGGTTTTCGAATAATAAACGAATATGCAAGACTTTTTGACCGCCCCATAAAATTTGACACTGATGAAAAATACGCTGCTAAAAACGATGTTACGTGTCTAATTATGAAATTTTCGTTTATTACAGCTAAAAGAAAATGCAAAATCGCCACTCCATCTCCAAATCCAGCGTCTTCCGGCCTGTCTCACATGCCATCTTTAATGTCGCCCATGAAAGAGAGCAGGGTGATAACAATAACAGCATATGAAGTGCCCACTGTCCACAAGCCCCTCTCGGACTCGAGCGTTCAACAGAAAGATCGCCTATTCATGTCTTGTGAGATCTTTGGAAATCCCACACCCACCGTCACTTGGTTTTGGAACGAAACGAAAATTAAAAATTCCAGGACCACCAGATGCAAGTTCAATGGGCGACTGGCAACTTTGGAAGTGGACAAAGTGCAAGAAAAGCCACAAGAAACCTTGGTGACTTGCAAGGCCTCCAACTCTCATGGGGCAGCACAAACAACCGCAAAACTGACTATAAAAGGTATGTTATTTTCATTTTTTTCTTTCAATAAATAACGTTCGTTTAACAAATGAAAAACTGATATTGTCCATAAGTGCATAAATTGTTTCCATTACAATTTAGAATGTCAACCTTGTCCCACGAAAGCCACGAGTTCTTCTGTAATCTCCAGGTCTGTTGTGCAGAAAACCAATAGAACTGCCATGCCCAAAGTTGCACATACGCCAACAAACGCTCACCAAGGCAACACCAAACAACCCTTTAAAGTTAACAACTCTTCAAGCAACAAGAAAAAGGGAAAGTCCCTCTTGAGCAAATTAAATTGTGGTGGTGGTTGCGCTGCAGGTGACTCTCCTCTGCCTTTGCCTCTGACGCTGCCAAAACGTCCATTACCAAGTCTTCCAGGTTCCATCGAGATAACTCGACAAGTTAATCTTACCCCGAGTTATGAGTATTCGGAAACAATGCCCATGGTATCGCCTCCACCCTGTCCTCCTTTGTGTCCTCCACTACTTGATGGCAGCGACTGCGACACTTTGAGCCAGCTAACGATACCCAGTCTACATTTGGCGGACCTTTGTACAGACATGTCACCTACATTCCTAGAGGAACTCACTGATGTTGTGGTCAGGGATGGTCAGAATGTCACGCTGAAAGTACATCTTGGTGGTAAGTACAGTAGAACGTGGACAGTATAGTTCCTCCTAGCCATCTGTGATAGTTAAGCTGGATCACAACCCTATCACTTTCAATGGGTGAAATTTTAAAACACAATTCCAACCAAACCAAAAGAGATTAAATAAAAATAAAAATTGTCTAAAATA
>JAQGAE010004056.1:0-13412 GCA_034696685.1 Julus scandinavius
AAAAAAAAAAATCTTGGCTTCGGACGTCCGGATAATTGAGGATCCGGATGATTGAGGTCCGGATAATCGAGTTTCTACTGTAGCTATATATGCTGCTAAGCCAAATGGCCTGAAAATTGCGGCCGCTCTACTATGCCCCGCCCATAAAAGCGTGTTGCCCTCTCTCATACATATAGGCTCTCTACAAACTAAGTGCTTTCAGCGCCATCTGTAAGAGTGTAAAAAATAATG
Source organism: Julus scandinavius (assembly GCA_034696685.1). NCBI lineage: Eukaryota > Metazoa > Arthropoda > Diplopoda > Julida > Julidae > Julus > Julus scandinavius. Next base: position 232 of record JAQGAE010004056.1, read on the forward strand.
AGAAGAGGGACATAAACTATTGTTCATGGGTGGCGCTTTCTTGTGTTCACATGAAACTCGTAGCTATACTTAATGGGCATTACCAACTAATGTCTGTATTACAAATGCAACCGCTTATTAATGAACATTAAATTAATGATTAGTGTCGTTTAATAAGAAACAAATACCACTAATTAGCCAATGGTTAAACACGTCAATACCTGGAATTCTCAATCTGAGGGTAAACGTGCGAAATGAACAGATCCCAGGAACCAAAGTATGAGTTGTGAGGGGTAAAGTGGTTTTGACCTGCATGACTCGTGAAGCCTTGTTTTTTTGTGTGCATAATTCAATGACAACTTGCCATTGAGGTCACTACAGGGGTTAAAGGGCATTTGGCATCATCGCATCATTAGTTCATACATAGATGCATCGCGCATCCCTCCAACAAAGGCATTCCATATCATTATTCCGGGTGAATTTGAGCTACTTTACTCTTTGCCCCCATCGCACGACTAAAACAAACTTGATGTGAGGTGGAAGGGGGGGGGGGGGTGATAGAGCCACCCCAGTGACATCATATCACGTGCGAAAGGATGCTTTGTGAAGAGGGAAATTTCGCACGACCCCAGTGTTGCGCTCCCTTGACCCAGCTTGCCATGATTCCACCCTTGGCATTTGCGTTTCATTATGGGAGCCTCTGACCCTCGTGATCTCTGAATTAGCAGGGGTTACGACCTCGGCCTCTGCCCGCCTAGTCGTGCTCTTCAAGGGTACCAGCGCTTCCTGAGAAGCTCAAGTCGTGCTTCAGTGCATGAACCAAAGGAGGAGCTTCACGGCGACATTGAACTAGGGGCAATCCCGAGCCTAGCAGTGGCGATCTTGTCGACGAAATTATTGTTATTATTAGATGCAAATAGAGAGAAAAAAAATTCGCTGGTTAAAAAATTGGGCGGGTTGGAAAAGCCGGCAGTTCGAGGGCATTTTTTTTAAAACAATTTTTGAAGGATGCATACAGGGTGTTTTGGAAATCCATTGCCGAATTTTTTCAAAACAGAAGTTTTTATGTCTTAAACGACTCCAAGGCTAGTTGTGGTGGAAGGAAGATTTTTAAACAAACTAGTTGCTTATGTTAAGTGAAGTTTAGGGGCCCAAATGCAGGACAGGAAAACAAAGTAGCAGTAAAAAGGACAGAATTGTCAAAGTACATATCATGATTTTCAAATTGTAATGGGTTATCTAACATGTTTTAGCATACGATTTGTTTACTAAGGGCCGGTTGCACCAACAAAGGTTAAATAAAAGGTTAGCTAACATGAGGTTATATGAAACCACGAGTTAACCTCAGGGTTAGCCTCAGTGGTTTTCTTCAAGTTAACCAATGGTCAACTGTAAACTTCCTTTGGTGCAATGCTTTTCCTAGTTAACTCACGGTTAACCTTAGGTTTAGCTTAACCTTTGTTGGTGCAACCGGCCCTAACTGTATATTTTACATGTATAGAATATGCAACCTGATAGTCGTTCGGCTGGTGACTAAATTATTGATGTTGGGCCATCATTTGCCTTTGGGATCGAATAGTTTTGCCTGAGTTAACAAGCCGCAAATTGGATTTTTTAATTGTTTTTCAAACTACATTTCCAGCTTTTAGATTATGAAGGGGTGTATTTATGCAGGGCTCGAAAGGATGACAATGACCTTTAATGTTATTGTATTTTTGACAAATAAAGCGGCTTCATTTATTTCATTCATAAACCTCATTTAAAAATAAAATAAGCAAAAAATACATATAAATGTATTGTACTAGCTAAGCTTCTGGATAAATAAAAATAAGCAGGCGCGAATACAATAGAGTAAAAACTACCCTATTTACAACAACCTTGGATATAGGTTTAAAATTGTCTTTTGCGAAAAAAACAACTTTTTGTTATATTATGTTATGTTTTATGTGATAAAAAAAAATTAGTTTCGGTTTGTTAACCCTTTAAAACAATCAGAACATATAATACTTGGAAGGCTTATTAAAATAGAAATTGAAATACAAATTGTTATATAACACGCGAATTAGTCGTAGTTCTAGTAATTTGTTTTCAGTTATACAAAATTAATTATATAGTATTTTTAACATCATATCATTTCAGTGGCGTTTAATCAATCTTGTGAAGTCGGATAATCTATAGGTAAAGTCTGTTTTAACTACATGTATTAGGTTATCCATACTCAGTGGTGAACATGTCAAATCCGCCAAATCTTCAATTAATTCAATATTTAACAGTAAATCGAGTAAATCTATTCAATATATAGTAAATCATGACATTTTCATTAAAATAGGGTTGCACCAAGCACCAAACTACGTGTACTCTCATAAATGAATGCAATCATTACATGAACTAGTGGCTACTTAAAAAAAATAATATTTTCAGTCATTAAATATATCGTTTATATAACTTTGCGTGCAGTGATGAACTAAACAACTACAAAACGTATACCGTATAAACATAGTTTTTCATAAAAGTTTTTTTTTTTAATGTTGCTACTGGCGTGCTTGTATATTTTCTACGTCGTGCCTAACCAATGCATGAGAAAAATATCCTTTGTGTACCAAATGAATAAGTGTATTTTATCCATTAATCTCAACGAACGTTTTGGGGGCAAATAACTTAGGTCAACAGATTTCAAGCCGTGGGCATTTTGTCAACTACAACGCCTAAGCTTACCAATTTAACACCGATTCAAGAACAAACTGAAAATTTAAGCTTTGAAAAACGTGATAAACACCCGTGATTACACTTAATTAACACGACGGGTTATCTTGATTAGCCTGATTAATTAGTTAAAGCACGTATAGGAGTGTGCGAATTAAAATCTACGTGACAGGCCTGTAACCAGAATATTTTGGGAAGGGTGAGGGGGGAGTGTAAAAAGAGTTGAGGGGAAGGGTGATAATTGCCCACTTTTGTTTCCGTGACCCAAAATTGGAGAAAAAAAAATGCAATGTTACATCTAGATTTGGTTTTGCACGTCTTCCAAAAGCTTAAATGAGTCGGTGACAATTCCATTGTATATAAATACAGTGCTTATCATTGGTATTTGAAGCCCTTCATTTCGTAGTATAAAGCTACTAACAAACCTTATCTGAACTAATATATAATTAAATATTAAAAAATCAATGAGCAAGCAAATGAGAAATCCACAAATCGGACAATTTCATATCAAATTCTGTCTTGCTTCAAATGGGTTTGAGAATTTTTGGGAATTCCAACTAGCATGTTTTTTTTTTATAAACCCCAGATCCCCAGATAATTCTATAAGTATTAAACGATGTACAGCAATAATTTCAAAATAAATTAGAAAAATACCTTTACATTGTTAGACAAAATGTTTTAAAGTAGCCAATGTACATGTACATACAGTCAGTATACACCATATTTTAAAAGAATAAACTGCAGAAAATCGAGACACATGTAAGTGGAACTAATCTTGAGGTAAAACCATTTACTTTTTTTGCAAATAGAATTTTTTGTTGCAACCACAGTAATTTCTAGAGGTTTATACCCGTTGCAGGTATCTTAAGATCCGTGTTCCATAACAAAATTAAGGTTGTCAGAGTGCTAAATAAGGTGAATTTGAAAGCCTGGATAAAATACCAACGATGAATTGCTCCGTTTTGCGGGGGAAAGAAGGGAAACAATTATACATATTTACGGGGGTACAAACAACAACAAGAAAAAAATGAGGTTTTCAAAATTGGTAAGACGTTTCGACTCAGAGGAAACCTTTTGGGAGAAAGTATCTCGCCGCGTATTGCAACAGTCTTTCCCCTCAACCCCCGTAAATCGTTTCCGCTTGAATTTCAGGAGGCCCACCTTCAGCTCGTCCAGGGCTACCATCGTATTGTGTGACCTTTGTTGGATTTTAATCAGTTATGAAAGAATGCGCCATGCAATTTCGAGCATGCAAATCAGGGGTCCCAAAAGAGAGGCAGGCGTTTGAAAAGAAGCTCTCTGTGTTCAGAAAGCGCGGGTGTGGGCGTGCGACTGAAAGGTCAAAGGGGGAACCGGGTGAATAGCAGTTTTCAAAGCTATAGCATCTTTTCTTCCCCTCCTATACCTTCGTAAAAGGATGAAAAATTCACCTTCGAGTCTTAGTTGCAGAAATGACTTCACAGATGGCAGTGCCGCTTCCTCGATCTTATAAGCGTATACTGATAAAATGCCCCTTTGGTATGCACAAAGTCTGTTCTTTTTTTTCAATTCGGCAAAGTTTCGCTTATGTTATTGTGCATCTCTAATACATTAAGTCGTACAATTACCAAATTTGGAACCTCGAGTCATTTTTTCCTTCAACCCACCGCTTTTTAGTAGTTTTTTCGTGCTTTTCCAAGATACCCGACAAGGATCGCTGACGACACGTTAATATTAGCCTTTTACAAGACTGGCTAACATAAAAAGTTAAATTGGACCAGCAATTTTAAAATGGGAATTATGAGGCTATGTATATATATTATGTTTTCTAAAAGTTTAAATTATACACCAGAAGTCTATTTCAATTACAAATGAAACATGCAGATCCCCAAGGTGTTTTGTAAAAAAAATACAGTATACATCAGTTATTTTATAGTCACATGTTAGCTACCTATGAATTGAAGAACGAGTTATACTAATGGCCCTATTCTTTCTAGCCATTACACGTACCACACGCTAAACCGAAAACAAAGACCAAGTCCACTAGTCTTTCAAAAATCACAATTCTGAACCCTCGGGGAGGCCCATAAGCATCGCTTACTTTTTCTACCTGAAATTTAGTCACTGTCAGCTATATATATAGAACAATAACTCTCTTCACAACTAAAAATATGTAATATAGTTGTTGAAAAATAAACAAGTTTTTGTATCCAAATTTCATAAAAATGAGGTTATCAACATATGCCGACCTATGTTCAAAAATGGCGGCCATGACCATACGTTGTACAAACGTCTTATCTAGTATACATGTAAATATATATATATATATGTTGTGGTGGCATTCTCCATCAGGTCTTTAATACCCACGGCCTGCAATTCTCCTCCATGGAAATGTGTGTGCATTTTTCAAGTGGGTCAGATTTGCCATCCCATGAAATCCATTACTTGTGCCCTCTCCCACTAGGGGGTTATCTAGGAATACGCGCCTATTATGTAAGGCGATGGAATTCGTCGTTTGGGCATCCCGGGGTGCGCGAACGGTAGGGGGAGCTTCTGGCAGTATTGGCGTTCCCTAATTACATTTCTATGCTTAGAGAAAATCATTCATCGCGTCTCCAACAATGATTGTAATTAATAACTAAATGTACCTCGCCGAACCTTCCATTAAAATTTGAAAAATCGTGCGAACTGTTGCCATCTTCCCAATAGAATTTGACGACGCACGCAGTGCCACCTTTGGGGTTATGTTTCACGTCTCACGATTTCGACTCGCAACCCATTCCTGCATCCTCCGTGTCTACAGTGGACAAAATCAAATATTTTTCACGTTTGTTTGGGTGAATGTCCATCAAAATGCCCATTCTGTTCGTTAAAACGCCATTGTTGAATCTTAATCAGAATGCATGAAGGCTAGAGGAGTGATAATGCTACTTACTACACATTATGTTTTATAACACGTTCAGATGTCTTGCCTCTTAGAATTAGAATTAGAAATTCAATCATTCAATTTTTATTTTATTCGGATAACTACCCTATCTATTCGTGTCGGATCTATATTATCATTATTCCTATTTAGCATCGATCGCTAGGTACTCCAGATTTAAGTCGGAATGTTTTGGATTTTCATTTGATGAAAGGAAGATTAAGAATATTTTCTGTTTTGATAATAACATTGAATGTGGCTGAATGAGGATGTTGACCAATCTGTTTTTTCTTCTTCTAAATTAAGCAACCTACATGTAGGTTATTGCATTACTTGTAAAAATACAGCAGGTAATTGTCATTAGATAATGCCACCACAAATAGTAACTATAAAACGCTATGTTATTACAAGTATTACCTTGTGGAGCACTCTAATTTTCAGAAATATGTCTGTCTGAATACATAATTTTATATCAAATTGATACCTTTTAGAAAATAAAATCTTTATGAATTTTTTAACAGGTAGGTAAATTTATATTTTTAACCACGCCCTAAAATACCATTCTGTATTTTTATTTATGAATTTAATTGAGAAATACACATCACCAAATAATGCATACATAATATCAGTTTAGTGTTCCTGTTCTAGTTATGTCGCTAAATGATCCATATGCAATCATTCATTATCGAGGAATTTTACCTTAAAATTCTCTTCGAAAATGCCACATCATCAAAAAAAACAAAAAAAACCTGACATGTAAACAGGGCAACAATGAATGTTGTTTTACAAATATGGATATAAATATTAGTAGTTGTCATTAAAATACTCACCAGCATCAATACAGACATGTGTATCACCTTTTTATCCCACTTTATTCCTAACATTAAAATGGCGTAATGTCATTATATTGCTATTTTTTTTGCTGAATGCAAACTCATATATGTATATAAAATGTTATTGTTTCCTCTTTTTTTAATATTCTCAATGTCCTCGCCTTCATCACATTTGACCTCGTTCATCCCCACCTCGACTGTTCTTAATATCCCTGAATCGTAACACCACGGCTAGAAAAAGGTGTTTCGATTCTCCTTTACATAAACCATGAGCGTGGTAGATGTGCATCATCTTCATCATCATCATTATTATTATGTTTTATTGCAAACGTCCTTATAGGTCGTACCTGCCCTCGTCGTTCATTAACAATGACACAGGCCGAGGGCAGAGCTCACCATGCCTTTATTATCTTTTTTCACCATTTTTTTATTTATTCGTGAAGTGGACGTGAGGAGGCAAAGGGGGGTCCTTCGCGAGGAGCATGCTACTCCTCCTTTTATAATGTATTCTTTGTAACATTTCAAGGTTCCTTTATTAATCCGCTGCGTATAGAATTAAGGAATAGGAGGAAAAAATAATGGAATGTGTTCAGTGCCATGCACGTAAAAAGAGTGTTTTTTTATAACAAAAACCAGAAGAACCATGTCTCGATGGCGAGCACTAGGAGTTGAAGGGTTAAGGGGGCGACCAGTTGGTCGGATTCAGTCCTTCAATGAGTTTAATACAAATTTGTTATGAACTTTTTTTTTATCCAGCTATCAGACGTGATGTTCATCATTTTCATTTTGAACAAGCTGGTAAGACAGCTAATATGATGCGTACCATGAATAATAATAACTAATACCGTAGAAAAACAAGGTTGAAAGATGTAAATGGTAAACATGGAACCGTCAAATTGCAGCGACCTCTATACTTCCGTTTGAAAAAACCACTCCGGAAGAAAATGGATAATCAGTCATTATGAATTTAGAGCTGACCTTTATCTCTAAAATAACCACATTTTTAAATGCTTCAACAAGGTTGATGCAAATTTCTTAATGAAATGCTAGTGTCACAAACTATGGCGCCAGATAAATTATTACGAAATTCTTTAACATCCTTTACCCCTAGTAAGTTTCTGACTGGGAATTGTTGAAAAAATGTTTTTGTAACCATATTTTTGTGTAATATCACTTCCTACCATTACCCTATCAGGATTCTGTATCAAATTAACAACGGAATATGAGACAAGGGCCTATTACAGTACGAGTTTATTTAGACCATAATGTACATGTATTTTGTTCTTCAAGAGTTCTTTTATAGTATACCCTGCAAGAGCAGATCCAAAAATCCAGAACAGGTTCGATCCTTTTAGTGACTATGTTAAAAGCATACGATTCTGATATCAGAGTCTGCCACGAGAATTACACTGCCCAAACCGGTTCAGTACTAAAGCAATGGGCCATACAAGACGGTTCAGAGGTTGTGAATCCAGTTTCAGAAGACATGTTGGAAGGAAAAATATTGGTTTAGAAAAAAAGCGGTTAACAACAACAAAAAAGCTGCTTGAAAACAGGAAGATGGCTACTCCTCACACGGAACTGAAGCGCTTCAGTGGGAGGATAGATGGGGTGGTAAGGGTTAAGAACTTTAGTGTAGCGTAGCAAGCTCTACTTAAGACTACTGGGTATTTTGTTTCCGAACTTACCTATGTAAAAGCAGAGTAGAAGCAAGAATTTTAATGGATAAACAGAGTTGCAAACGCAGAGCAACATTAGCGAGTTCGATAGCCGGCCACGCCCCAGAATCCCCTCCTTTTTAGGCGACCTTTTGGATGTTCCCATTTTTTCCACCACCACCTCTTTCGTGTCTTTCTTTTTAACTCCATCTTATATCTGTTTATCGTTACTCCCGAGTCTCCGAGCTATATTTTATCGGGAACGGATGACTGTGCAACTAGACGTTGCGGTTCAGGTCACGTCCATGTACCTGCACTTGGTCGGTGGCAACGAGTGCCATCTGGTGGATGGGGGGCTTTAATTAACCATTATTCAAAATCATAATATTGGTGGAAACACTCCAAATCTTGCTTGAAGTATAATGATTGCCATTGTTGATGACACAATATAGAATATTTCTATAGTACCTGTGGTCGCCAATTCCTAAACATTCGTTTAATTTGTAATCTGTACATTGGCACTACAAAATTTCCATCAGCTTGACTGTCAATCGCCATCGTACTGTTCCATAAGATTTCCGAATCGTTTATGGAATTTACGTTTAGAAACGCGCTTTTAAATATTTTTATAAGATAAGCAATAAGGGTCATAACGCTACACGGTGCGGCTCGAGGTATTATTGGAATGTACCAATGGATTTCCTTTGCTTTAGCTTTCAAAAGACCAAACTATGACTATTCATTTGTTAGGGATAAATTGAAAACGAACAAAGTTTAACACAAATAAATTTGTAAAAAATACCAAGTATTGTCCCAAACTTTATACAATTCCTTCGATATTTTTACAAGATTGTAAAGTAATTCCAAACGTTTTGCATTTTATCAATATGTACCATTTCAATTCAAATGAGAACTATATAGTATAAATATCCAGCATGCAACAGTATACAAGCCTATTTTGAGCTCATTATGCATAGTTATTGGCACGGGCGGTGGGTGGCCTTGTTAAATGGGACGGTATGTATATTGTAACATTGCCACAGCTAGACGACCGGTAATACCAAGGATGAATTTCAGTTGTGTTCGACCAGACGACAATAGATGTGTACCCACACATATGTGAGGATTGAAATTATTTATAAAAAGTGTGATCTGAATATGGGCTAGACTGTAGAATTCCAAAATGCTGCATGAGTAGTATATGAAGTCATCTCTGTATCACTTTTTTGTACATTAATGTTTATAAAATAATTTTTTTAAATTTTTTATTCCAAAATAATTATAGAAAAACCAATAATACCAACACGAAAAATAAATAAACTGTTATAATTTATTGAAATGCTGTTTATATTCAGACTGGTGACATTGATTCAATTAAACAAACCCACTCAACAATTTGATTGGGACATGTTTTTGGAATATCCCGTTTCCTAATGCATTCACGCATGTAGGAATTCTCTAAATAATTGGGAGTGAGATTCATTAGTTCAAAACAGTTTGGGGCCATCGATATAAAACATTGTATGCAAAAAACGCACACCAAGCAAAGGATCTCAAATTCTGAGATATCCTTTAGCAAAACTGAGTTCCACAATTCATATCATGATCTAAAGTAACGCATTGAACATGGGTTAAAATTGGCACCCATGAACAAGAACAATTCATGCAAAGATAAACATTCTACAGTATATCATATTCTACAAATACTTCGATTTTTCCTATTTAGGATATACTGTTTAAACATTGGAACAAAGGGCTTTAAATTTATAGTTCAAATTGAGGTGTAAAAGCGATTAGATTGATTAAAATTCGATATGGTTTGGCATGATTAGCACGGAATGATCACCCGGGTTTGAAGACAAGACAACCTGGAGTAATTTTTGACAATATACAAGAGACCCTTATATCTCGCATTGGAATTTCTATTAGTCGGACACCCTGCACGGTGCGCTTTGCTCCCATTTGATTTCTGCAAAGTCGGAAATGGCGAGTGGAAATACCTCGCACCTGGTCACAGGTTGCCACGTCGCCCACCCCTTCTAGTTCCGAAAAAAAAGGAGGCCATGTTAGGGGGGGTTAGCAGGGTGTGTCCCGAGCACAAGAAGCTCCCAACAAAAGAGGTTTCGTGATGAGAAACAAAACGATGCTGATTTCAGCAACCCTTTTTTTCTGGTCGCATTGTTCGGCCATGGAGTGTGTACTTGTCGAGGTACCTGGGCCTACGATAATCTTGTCATCTAAATAAATCATTGGCACATGAATTTAAAAGGCGAGTTGCAGCAGCATTCCGTGACCCGCCGTTAGAGGGCGGTGCTAGAAAGGTCGGGGCCTTGACTCTGCAACAAGGTCGCCTTCTCTGTGGGCACGCATGTTAATCGGCTGGCTACTGAAGCCGGGCCTTTCTGTACGCCTTGCGCGGTTAGTTAACAGCATTAGCAATTACATTAATTGTAGAGTTATACGGTTTTAAAAAAAAATGCCCCCAAATTTTCAATGGTGTGGATGCAGCCTTGTCCGGGATTTGGCGACGTCAGCGGACAGCAGCCTCCCAAGTCCTGCTGGAAGGCAAGCGGCGAGGACAAGGCAAAGTGTAGGAAAAAGCCACGAAAGACCATTACAAGCGAGACCTTAATTAACAGCTACAAAAAAACAACAGCGATTAATTAACATGGGGAAGAAAAAAAAGCTAGTATGACTGGTCAGTTTTTGTCCACAAGTTCGAACTAAAGGGTTGAAGATGAATTCCAACTGGCAGATAACAAGTGCATGCTAACATCCACGTGACCAAGGACACAAGAATTGCGAAATATCATTAAATGTGGATTGCACTAACCTCAGTTTACGCCCATTGCATTGCTATGGCTGATGAAAGACCTGATGAAAGCAAACTTTATAGTTTTTATACCTACAGTTAAATACACCTTACGAAACTTATATAAAATATTGCGAAGAGTAAGTTGGTAACTTTGATAATGATACAGAAATGTTGCTCAAACGTTTTTCGAATTTCACTCAAATCCGATTTAAAGTGCTGGTCATCTTATGTTATTTCATTATTAAATGTAAAATCAAACATTAGTTTGTATAACTTAAATTGCATGCACATCGAACTTGGGAAAAGTCCCGTAAAATCAATGAAATACTCCAGAAAATTCTTAGTTAACAAACATGCTACGAGGTAAAGAAATTCGATGGTCAATGTTTCCAAAATTATTTAAAACAAAATAAAGAGTGGTTTTTTAAATTTCCTAATTACAAATCAACAGTACACAATTAATAGATTAAATACGTTACGAAGTGTATACTATAGAACATTATTATTACTCTGTATAAACTCCGGATTAACCGTCTCTCTCTCTCTCTTAACCGACCTACATGCACTTCCAGTTCCAATGAGGACGGATAAGATAAAATCTGCTGTTTTCGCTCAATAAAACTGCGTCCTACAATTCATTAATAGCGTATAAACAGATTTGCACACTGTTCGTAAAGCTACTTTTCTAAAATGAAAACTTGGGATACATTCCCATTACAGAAAAATACAGGTTAGTAAACATGGTGAAGATGAAATAATTTTCCCGAGAACTATTCCATCCGTTTGGGCTTAACTTTAATTTCAATTTTTCAAATGAATTTGCGTGGGCTTGACGAAACGTGCCATTCCGCCTCGTAATTTCAGGTGCAGAGCTAGGTTGCGTCAGTTTTAAGCGTGACCCCGGGAACCCATCCTCTACAACCTGTCGAATTCCAGCTAAAGCAGCAGTTGTTGCTCTACTTTTATTGCCTCCCTTCCCTTTTACCTCCGCCCCATCGCGTTGCCTCATCCTCATAAAATGAGAGGTCGCCCATGACCTGCGACCCGTCTTGACCTCTTTCGCTGCCCAGCCTCAGCCCTCAGGTACATTCATTCTCGTTATGGGCTCTCCTCGTAATTGCCTTACAAAAAAAAGTGTTTCGGCCAGAGGGGTGGGGTTGCAGTTTGGGGCAATTCGTTGTTTGTTCTCTCACCTGTGAAGGACCAAGGACGAGGAAGAAGGATGTGTAATTGGTGGCCGAGGAAGCTAATGCTTGGCTTGCCTGCACCATACGGGACCGACACGAGAAACTTTAATGATGCTACATGAAATTAGGGAAAAAACATTTGTCGAGGCATAAGGAAAACTTTAGTGCTGTTGGGTTTGTATAGGTTAGGTATTCCACACACGATAGTGTTTAAAACTCACTCCTTGACCGGCTTTTGTTAGGGAAAAATCCGAAAATTTGATTTTTATTTACTCGAGATACTTGGAAATGTACATATTGTTGAAAAAACAAATTTTGTTGACTCATTTTATAGCGATAAATGTCAAATGAATGTTAGCCGTATTTTATACTGCATCACTGATAAGTTCCCTTGAATGCCTTAATATGAAATTTTGAAAATGTTTTTAAAATTACTTTTGACCCTCTCGAGTAAAATTTTAAAGAATAATTTCCTGATAATGGGACCACGTCTGGGAACATGAAATATAGTCCTATTATTATGTGCCTGGTCCCATTAACCGTATAGAGTAAGGGGTGTGAATATACATATAATCGGGTAAAATTGGCGCCTGTGCCGGATGAGTTTGAAAGCAGTTAAAAGTCGCTGAAATTGATAATTATTTGAAAAGGGAGTGGTTCGGGTTGTTGATGATGATGGTTTTTCGTCAACATGGAAAAGGTCGAAAATTCAAAATCGTGATAGCGTTATATAAAATGAACAACCCTTATTTTCCAAATTTTCGTTGACATGCTCGAGTTTTTAGCGTTGTATCACGGATCATATTTTCAAGACAATCACCCTGAAGGTCAGAACGGCAATTCGAAACGATGGTTATAGACAACGAGCCAATTATTAATATTACGTGCTTGTTTCTTTATTCAAAATCTGAGTTTAATGTTAGTTGAAAATAAGCTCGTGTTTGTCGCCTTTTAGTTACGATTGACTGACTAGCTTACAATTGTATATTCCCTTACTCGCACATTCAAGGGACCGTATGCAACAAACGACCGATTTTTTTTGCAAATACACAGAAAATCGAATGTGTGATTGGTAATGATGCTTCGACGTATAATACAATCGTC
>JAQGAE010004057.1:0-13409 GCA_034696685.1 Julus scandinavius
GAACGCAGGAGAGTTTCACCCTTGACCTGGCGCCATTCGCGCCCAGGTCAATTCCTGGAATTCCCCGAATTCCACATACTTTAGTACACATGTTTATTTCAGTATCTCAGAATCAAATATTTATTAGATAAATAAATGATAGTGGGGAAATAGTTTATAGAATTGCTCAACATCAGATTCACATTATACTGAGAAGATGTTGAATTTTTTAATCAGATTTTTAAACCTTAATGGACACATTTGGAGAAAGTCGTCAAATATTCAAGATAAGTAGGTTGCCTAAAATAAAAGGGCAAGTTTTGAAAAAATTACAAACTAAAACATGATTGTAATTTTACGATCTTAAAGGAACTTTTAGAAATCCATTTGCTATTTCCGCTCTGTAATATTGATGTTTTATACAGAAAATAAAGATGAAATGGAAGTTACTCTTTTTATCGTTATGGCAGGTTTTCCACACCATATAAACAGACTATGACAGAATATGAATTTCTTTTAAAGGAAGGTAAATTGGATTTTGAGTTATGCATTTCGAAAGTAACGTTCACGGTTGGAATCTGCCTACTTTATTCCAAATATTTTGGGATGTACGTGTACATATCCCTTAAAATGTGGGAGAATATAATGCACATAAACAAGTGAACAAACTGCACCTTTAGATTAGTAAATTGACAACGAAAATACCATTGTAATGTATTGGAATATTTGTGTTTGGCCTGATATAAAACATTTTAAAGAAAATGAATAGATAATAAATTGTACATATTTTAAAAACACATTACCCAAGAAAAATCGCACCTTTAATGCAGAAAAATTGTGTTTTTATCTTAAGTCGCACTTTTACTTTTAAAAAACGTGCATTAGTTTTACCTAAGAAAAATCGCGCTTTCAACGCTGAAAAATTACACTTTTAATGCAAAATTATTGCGTTTTTACCTTAGAAAAATTGCTCCTTTAATATTAAAAATATTCCTTTTCAAGAGCAGAAAAAATACAATTTAAATGCAAAAGTGCAATTCTCCTTTTATGTTTGACCGATTCGGGGTGAAATGTATACAATTTCTTGGATTTGGGGGATTCATTCCCAAGATCCCCTACCTTAATTGCCTATATATACACTCCAAGTGTTTCCATCTATCAACCATAGTTATTATGTGGTATATATATTTAAAATGTAATTTTAAATACTCCGTACTCATGAAGGCAACAGGCCGAAAAGTCGTATTTTACAAATAGAGTATTGGTCGTGACATCACTTGCCTCAGCATACGTCGAGGCTTTCGATAATGCACATTGATTGACTGGGGGACGTAAAACCATTACGTTTTTAAAAGCTTACATGCGTAAGGAAAAAAAGCTAATAAAATTCGGTTCGTCAGTTGCCCCAATGAAGTTTTAACAGGAACGCTATTTGAACCCGATATTAATTCGATTTTCCGGTTACTGCGATCGTTTAGGCCTACAAGGGCATTTTTCCGTCAGTGTCCGTGCGTTGCATTGTCTCTCCAAGGCTGAGTCGTTTCCATGGAAACACGGCGGAGATGTCCTATCGTCAATTTGATCATCAGCGCATATTATAATGGTTTTTGCTCTTAAGCGTGCCGATGAGGGGAAAGTACCATCCGTATTGTCTTTCTCCACACGCTTGGCACGCTATTATGATGCTGTGCAATTCTCGATTATTGGCACTCGTCCCGTTTGAATTAGGAAGTAAACAAGTGCTGTTCGTTATTTTATTATCGCGATTTGTGGTATATGAAATTTAGTTAGGGAGGGGGAAGTGGGGGGGTCTTCTTTGAAATTTCAATTAATTACTCTGAAACGCCATCATCATTCTCGCACATTTTACGACATGTTCCCGGCATCATGTCGTCCATGCTCTCCAACTCTGGATTTTGGTGTTTCTCTACAGGCGACCAACAAATTTCCATTGCATAATCTTTAATTAATTGTTATTTCCCAAAGCTTGAAGGTCGTGCTTTTATATCTTTCACTGACCTCCATTAACGGACAGCATATGGTCGTCCGAATGGTGAGCTAGTTAGGATTTACAACGACGATCTTTGCAAATCGTGGCTTTTGGGCTCGTAAAACAAGCTGCAAAAACCTATTATAGTCTTGTTTCGTTTAATGGCTCAGGTGAGATAACGGGATTACACAGTTGATGCTTGTGAAGGCTGTTTCACAAGCTTTCAAACAAGCCGGAGTAAGCCATGGAACAACGTTGTCTGGAAACTACTGTTTTGGACTTAGACTTTTGTGTCCATGTTCAGTGATCAATGCAGTGATCAATGATCTAGCTGGCAATCGGTTTTCGTTGTTGTTTACATTCATATGGTTTTCAGTATGATATTATTAACAGTGCATTTTAGTCTTACTTGTGAATTCAGTTAAATTGTCCACAATTGTCCTTTTATTTGCTGGATATGTATGGAATTGTGTACCACCATTCATAATGCAGTGAAAGTTTATTTTTGTTATTTCCATGTTCAGAATATAGCGATAGAGCGATAGATGGTTGACGTCAAACTAGGGATAAACGTATTATGATTGCACTTTTAATTAATTATAATAATGTTTATATTAAAATCCTCGGGTCAGTCATCAATGTTTCAATGACTGTTTGGTTATGATAGTAAATATTCACATGTATGATGAAACCTTAGTAACGTCAAATAGTTGTCGCCATGGTGCCACGAGAAAAGCAATTTAGTTAATTAATTTAATGTTTACACAACACATGCGCATATTACCATCACGTGGGTTTACAAAAAAAACCTAACCTGGAATTATATGAATGTAATGCCCTTGTGGAATAATTTGGCAATAATGATACAAACACTACATAGGCTTATAACGTAAATCATCAAAAAACGTCATTAAAACCATTAATTGATATTTAGGTACATGCAATGAAGTATCACTATATGAAATACCAATCTGAACTTTTTAGGCCTGTACCCCAAATGCTCGCCAAACTGCAGCTCAAGCTTGAGATGACACTCTTACCACAATTGCAGAGTCTCACATTTGTCTATCTTGAGCTCGTCTTGGCAATTTTTCTGTGCAGCTGCGATCTTGAGACACAGCTCGGTCTCAAGCTTATGCAATTTGAGCAACTGTGGTTAATCTCTTTATATAAAACATATATTTCTAAAATATATATTTTTGTCTTTCAAAGCAAAGCTCACACCTTTTTAACATATTGGGACAGTCCCAATGTTTAAATTCATGTCTTTGACAATCATTCTCCATGTATGTTCAGTAAGCAGAATTGCTGTTCGGAAACTGTAAATAAAATTGGTATCTAAAGAATCTATTCTGCGATATAACACAATGATCAAGGTCACTCACGAAATTGACTTCAGATGGCTATAAATAGAACTGGAATGGTATTGACATTTTAAAATAAGAATACTTTCGGACTGCCTTTTCAATCCAAACTACAAAGAGGTACGATCTAACTTTGATGGTTTCTGAAGGTATAGCTGCCATAAATAGGCCGTAAAATACTTTATCTAAATAAGACTGAATCTAATCATAAAGCCTTTAACTAAGAAATGCTTACTTAACTTCGTTTGTGTTTATGGGAATAAAGGTGGACGCTGTATTTTTTAACAATAGCTGCGATCACTGAAATGTTGATAGTAGCTGTGATTACTGAATGGATTTCATTCCAGCTAAAATAGATTTAGATAGAATTTTTATAACTCTGCATATGTGATTTCTCAACGATCAGCACGTTTACTTCATCTTAAATCGGTTTTCAACTATAGGCTATCATTTCACACGCTGATATAACCTCCATTTGTGTTGTATAAAACATAGTTGGCCTCGATGCCATCATTGAGCACGATGATGATGATGATGATGATGATGATGATGATGATGATGTTTTCCTCTGGAGATTACAGCGGCAACATAATTGCTACAAATTGGTATCAAAATGCCGTTTGTTAATATTGAAGGCAAGAAATAGGACAAATATTTGTGTCCAAATCGTTATCTGAAAGGCGTTTTCTCTTTCACTTCCCTAAAGCTGTTCATGGTCATACATGGATGGTTCTCGGGCATCAATGTTTGAAATTGTTCAGACATTATTGTAACCTGTTGGCTGACCTAGTTGGTCAAGGACAGAAACTGCAATTGCTTGGTGCTATTCGCATCACGCAAGAAAACTGTGATTAGACCCGAAACTGATTTCTTCCGTGCTTTTCATCTACAAAAGTGTGGAAAATACTTTCCCTTCAGGCTTGGTAATGGACCATTACTTAAGTAAGGCAAGACACGTGAAATGTACATTACACTATTCAATCTACTGCGGATAAATACAGAATGTATGTAATAGCCATCTAGCGTTTATACATGTGATGGGAGTGTATAAAATTATACGATGGTAATAGACATATTCAGGGACAACTTATCCATTAGGTTAAGTAGGCTGAAGTCCAGACGCCCATGCATAAGTTAAATTAAAAATGCATGGGTTAAAACTTTTCACACAAAAATGTGCACTTATAATTTCATTCATAACATTAAAAGAACAGTAAAAGTCATTAGATTTCTGCAGTCGACCTATTAGCAACAAATTGTTGAGCACCATTTGCTTTCCTTAGAAAATCGCGCAAATTAGGGCAGTGAAATGATTATAGTTTTCCTTGCTATGTCACATATGCTTATTACTAATTGTATATGAATGTCATGAATTTCTGTTCTGCAGTTGATCAATTGAAACGTGGAAGGAAGGGATTAATGGATTAATGGATTTTGGTGTTGAGGTTAAGCTGCATCTAGCACTATGTACATAATCGATATATCCTATAGGCTGGTGATTTCCTACCAAACTATTTCTTCTTTTAGTGTCCATTTTTTCATTTTTGGCAGTCATTTTAGCCAAAATGTGGAATGGTCGGCATCCGGAATTGCTTCTTATCTGGAGCAAACTGCTGCAGCTGCCAGCACTTGGGCTTGAATCTGGCTCGCTGTCAAGTGTTTCTCAATAATTTGAAGACATGGGTAATAAAGGATTTTATTAAGCAGTTGTCACAGATTTGCAGCAGAATCTAGAATCTAAATATGTTGTACATTATGTATCAAACCAATCACGTTGTATGTATTTTGTGATACAAATACAGATGTGATTCTATTAATGTTTCCTTCTGTCTACAAATATATTTATCATAGATGTACAAATTTATATAAGACAGACGAATCGCTATCTTCAAAATTCTTATCTATCAAATGATATTAAGTTATAAGGGAGTCCAGTCCCTCCTAAACAGGCCTCAGAGCATCAATGCAAAAGAGTGAATGAACTGTGCAATCAAATTCATTGACAAACCCCAAGGCTATTTATTGTCAGTTCAGTTGAACTTTATTTAAGTGGAAATTGAAGTGAAAAGAGGGCAACAATTCGGATCGGTCATATGAAGTTGATCCCACTATTGCTCCGAATGACGGAGCAGTAATGTGACAACAGTGCTCCATCAGTTGCTTCCACAAATAATTGCTATTACACCCATACATCGATATACGGCCCACATTGTTTCATTATACGGCCGTTATGCCGACAACTTGGGGTGCTGCAGTTCCACAGTGCCTATGGACGAGCAGCCACTGGTTTATTTTTCATTATATGTATACATACATATGTGCATATGATTTTTTTTAAAATTAACGTTTATTATTAGTACATTGTTTTGTACTTTTATTTTCATGTAAGTACTTTCATAGAAAATAAAGAATAAAATGCTGTATGAACTAAAAAAATATATTATTTTGTAAAACATTAGAACGGATCTAATTGAATTGCACGGGTTCCAATGGTAATAATTGATTCATGATACGGCTTTTCGCTATACGGCCTACTTTTCCGGAACGTATCTAGACCGTAAAACGAGGTATGGGTGTACTAATGAAAAAATGCTGTTTGATCCAATACAATTTTCGTCCAATTTTTAGCTACAGTATTATATAACACGACTTCACGGATAGAAGAAAAAGAAAATTGAAATTTTTGTGACATCGGTGACATTGTGTGTGACTTTTGGTCGTACGTTTTTAATACAGTATTTTCGTTGGCGCATATCAGAGAAACCTTAAAAATTATTTTCATTTCGCCCATGGTCCTTGCCTTCCTTCACCGCTTTGATTTGATCTTTTACTTTCCCCCTCTCTACCATGCAACTGTCTCACCTCATCTCCTCTCTAGCTGACTATCTTGTGACTTCTTGGCTGGAATCCCAGTAATGGCAAAATTAAGGTGTTCTTCTGGGACCTGTTTACAATTTTCTGTCCCTAACATAGTACATGCGATTCCATTCTTGTTATTACGTGAAGTAATAGGAGATCTTCCCAATCAATGATTGGGCTATCTCTTGAATAATGCACATTTGTGTATTTGAACAATAATACCCAACCAAAAAGCCAACAATTTCCTGACACGTAATACCATATTACAACATGGCATTAGTAACCACATTAGTAACCACATTTACGGATTTTATAGGACAAAACAGATTTTAGGATCTTCTGATAATTAAGATTAATCTCAATCGATGATATTGAATCAAAAACTTTACAAATAACGCAATTTAATCTGAGATTAGTTCCTAGTGTTAATTTCGTGGTATTTAAATGAATTCGACGTTCAATATCCATCTCAAGTTCCTTTGTACCTAAATTGAAATACTCATGATAATACTCATCTGCATTATACTGTATATTGTAGTGTTTCCTTGGCTTTCAGTGCCTCTATTATCCCTAGTACAAGCATTTGTCTTAAGTCAGTTCCCACAAAGAATTTGTCGAGCTTCATCACAACTTCCTTTGCTAACATTTTTGGTTATCGTCAACAAAAGTGTTATACTTCATCCACATATCATAACAATGACAGAATCGCATTCTAGCCTATAGCCATCCAAAGTAGCTGTTTATTAAGTGTCATTATTGTCCTCAACATTATGAGCTTTGGCTTAGTAACCACACTTAAGAAGCATAGATGAGGTGTAGGATGGGATTTCATCTATCCACATTGCGCATGCGCTAAACTTCTTGACAATGATGCATTGACCTCAAACTTGATTTGACATGGGAAAGGGCTGCATATGGAGAGTTGAATGCTCCCATCACTATAATAGGCTTGGTTACCATAGGACACAATCCTAGATGACAAAGTGTTGTCGTCTGCATAAAAAAGTTCCGCAGTCCTTTTTTTATTTTTTTATAGTATTCTTATGTTAATTGGGGTAAGCGGATTATCCAAGAAAAATCAAAATGCTAGGTAACATAACAGGATTTGCTTACATAATGTTCGAGCTGCAGATAGAAGATACTTTACTTTAGAATGTTTTTGCAAAGATTCACCAAAAAATGTGCAGAATTTCAAGTACCTTTCAAACTGTATTTTTCCGAAAACATTCATACAGTACGTTACATATTCTGATATATCTTTTTACATGTCATAAGAAAACAATCTGAACTGACATATGAAGGTAATCAAGTGTTTATTAAAAGTGTTTGGAGAAATAAATGTTCTGAAATATAGTATCTGTTTTATCTAATAAATATTTCGTTTATGATATTTTTTATAATTTAATTATGAGCAGAATGTCTTATCGCAATTCCTGGTATTGCCAGGTGAACTCGGTGTATTTTAAGAGTTTTTGATCAAATTATTAAAACTTAATTATATCACGCTACAACCTTTGTTTAGAGCAGCTAATTTAATAAGTTATATGATGGGTTTCTTGACCGTAGCTATAACTGCATTTATTTGTGCTGTCATGTTACAAACAAAAAGCACTTGGAATTCGGTATGTCTATCTGATTGAAATGTAATTAACCTTGCCTATATTTTACAAGGGAAACATTCGACATCCCTAAAACATGTTCTTTTAATAGGGTATAGAAACATTGACGTTATGTTCTTTGGATATTGCTCTTTGTAAGCAATGTTTTTTTGTTTGTATAAACATTTTTAGTACTCGTGCATCTTTTTTTATAAATTAATTTATTCATTTTTAACAGCGTATATAGTGTATATTATTTTTTAAGACTGTATTTATTAGTCTTAAGTTTTGTGTTGTCAGTCCATCTCCTTATATATTCAAGTGTGGGCGTTTAACAGTATAGACATTAGAGTACTTGCAACTACATGAATGTACTTCTAGCAATGTAATAAGATCTACATCTTATATTTATACATCACAAAAGTTGTTCGCTGTTTGAAAGTTTTTCACTATCTGATTTAGCAAGTTTTTGGTAAGATCAAAGTTTACAATGGACTTTTTCATTTTTCAAGCCTGTAGCTTTTAAGGAAAAAAACCTCGCTGAAGATAATTTTAAATCTAGCACATGGATTTTTGACAGAAGATTTTGACAGAAAATGCAAGGTTTCTTTCTGTTATAACAGCATATATAGGATGTCCTTAAAATGTCTTTTTAACAGTATGCATACTTGGAAATGCAAGCACGACCACGCACAAAATTGAATGAATTTCCTGAACACCCAGAGAACTGCCAACTTACCCGAACATTGAAACAATTATGTGTGTAAGCCGAAAAAGTTTCCTCCACCATTTTTCAGGTATTGTACGTCATCTTTCGTGAAAGTTCCAATTTTGAAGGAGCGTTCACTAGCGAAATGCATAGAAGCAAAAAATAGATATAACTTGACATTAATTATACTGCACACTAAGCTCTTTGTGGGCGCATAATAATCGATTAGATCGCTTCGGATGATTCGCTTTTTTACCAATCTTTTGTATACTTTCAAAGAAATCGTGTCTGTCCGTGGTATGCTGGTTGAATGAATTGGTCAGTTCCAATGAACTGTCAGGGCAAACGAGACAAGATGAAGTGTCCTTCGTCTTCCAGAGATCAACCGATTAAGTACTAAGGAGAGTTAGCTGTCATCCTCACTATAATAATCCACAAAAAAAAAATGCAATGCGGGTATAATTCCAAATTGATTTATCATTGGCAAGTTTACGTGGCGCCACCTGCATACACTGGAGGTTGCCCATTTTTTTTCTTGTCATATCGGAATCCTCAGTCAGATGGACAACTGAGAAAAACTAACATTGCAAGGATAACTTAGTTTATTGCTGCATTTGTCTCGAGACATCTATCCTGGTGGACTGCAGAGTCAGCACAATTCATTGCCAAAGATTTCTTTATGAATCCAACAAATGCAAGAGTCATTATTCTTAGAGAATTGTTCTTGATGTATTTCGGCATATATACCATCCACATTTGTTGATTGATCTGAACTTTGTTATCTTGATTTCTGCCAATTGAAGATAATATGACAGATGGTATTTTTTTAAGGAATCGATGGGCACAACATTAATACAGAAATTCCAATGTCAATGAACTGGAAGAGTTTAAAAAATCCATTTTTCATAAAAAAATCAAATTGTCTATATAGTGTAATTTACATGATAATTTGTTTTGAATCTATAGCATTGGATATTACATTGGAATAAATTGATGCCATTTTGTAATACACCCATACTTCGATATACGGCCGCTCTTTATACGGCCTTTTTTTTAATTATGGCACATTTTTGATATACGGCCCACAATGTTTCGTTATACGTCCAAAAAATACATGGGATGTCATGTGCCAATGCACACAACAGTCAAACACCTCGCTGCTGGAATTATGAAACGCAAAGTTGCATACAAATTTTTTAAAATCTTTTTTCATTAACTGGGGGATGACTAAAGAGTTAATTAATTAATTAAACACTAGATTAAGAATAAATAAAATTAGAAAGAATTAAAGAAAAAAAGACTATATGTTAAATGTTATTGATGATATCCAGTGATTGGGGGTGCTGCAGTTCCTCAGTGCCTATGGTTGTTTTTCATTTTATATATACATACATACATATGTGTATATGATTTTTTTTAAATTAACGTTTATTATTAGAACATTGTTTTGTTCTTTTATTTTCATGTATGCACTTTCATAGAAAATAAAAAGAATAAAATGCTTTATGAAATAAAAAAATATTTCATTTTGTAAAAAAATTGAAACGGATCTAATTGAATTGCACGGGTTCCTATGGTAATAATTGATTCGTTATACGGCCTACTTTTCCGGAACGTATCTAGGCCGTTAAACGAGGTATGGGTGTATTCATGTACCCTGTACATATACATATTGCTTTCAATACTAAGAACTATACTTACTGAAAACGTGAACAGCATTACAAGATCAGTAAATCATTGTCATAATAGATTATTTATCATGTTTAGTTTATAGGCTTTTATAAAAAAATAGGCTCACATTTTGTTGTAGTTTTTTTTTTTATCAGTGACATTTATCAATCATGGTATACTTTCGATGTTTTATTGACAGGCAGGGGGTGGAAGAAACAAAATGTACATCAGGACAAGAGGCATTTTCAATGCATAATTTGCTTTCTTCTTTGTATGTTTAGGGAATGGGGGTTGACTGGATGGTGTGAAACGTTTGACAAGTAATTTGTTTTGTAGGAAATTTATGCAAAAATGACCATATCTTAAATTGCTCTTGTTAGTAATGGAAGCTGGCGGAAATATTTGACGATATTACCCTATCTCTCTACATGATGGTCAAGTAATGTGTTGGCAAGCTCGGAACGAAATGTCGATTTTAAGGGCGATATCTTTGCCCAGTGTTTGTTGGTTTTTCGAAATGGATGACTCTTCGTGCCAAAAGAGATAAGCTTCTAATGGAATCATTTATATAAAATGGCATCCGGGCAGAAAAAAAGAGTATCTTGTGAAGACCTAAAATGGCAAAAATAGACGTGGAAACGAAGTCGTGCAATCTTTACACTTGATTGAATTTCTTACTCATATTTTGGCCAATGGAAAGAAGAATTCTATAGGTTTTCTAGAAAAAAATGTACTAAACTTATTCACCCGCTTGGCAAAGATTCCAGATTGAGAAATTTTATGGAAATTTATGGAGAAATTTTATGGAATGCCGTGTTATCCATATTGGCATACTGTATAATTATTATTTTAACATTATTTGCTTTTGGCGAATTTTAAGTTGAATCCTGAAAATCGCCTATCCATTGGAATTGAAGAATATGATTGTAAAGGTGCGTTTCCAGGTGAAACTCGAGTTTCAATGATTGACAATGTATCACGTGCAAAAATGCGCCTACTACCCACTGTTCGAGAGCAGTCACTGACTTGTGCTTAGGGTTTTTTAATGTTTAATGCTAAGTTTGGGAAATTTTGTGGAATTCGAGAGGCATGACGATTATCTCGCGAGAGTTGATCTCACAACCTAACAGAGCTCATTAGTAATGCATATAGCTGTTTGTTTTCTATAGTTAAAGGTCTTATATCTCGAATGTATTTTTCTAACAAGGTAGAAATCTAATCGAATTGAGGAGATGCCCTGTCAATGGCAGTCTTCAATAATGGAATTTTTGGGCATTGAGCGATGTTATACTGCCAAAAGTTATTTCACATTTTTCGATTTTGTGTGAGAGAAAAGTCATGTTTTAAGGTTGTAAAGGCATCCTCATGGATGGACGACGTTGGAAATGATAATAATGCTGAAAGTCATTCGCAAACACGTGAATTAGGATCGCATTTATGGATTTTTCCGCTTTTTTATCAAGGAAAAGCTTGAGTCGCCTATTGGCATAAGAAAGGATAAGCATAGAAAAAAATCAATGCTTTCTCGTCGATCTTGTTGTAAGCTAAATCCACTGCGCCATTTTTGGATATGCTTGAATGGTTCCACCACAAAAAAAAAGAATTCTTTAAGTTTCCATTTAGTCTATGCATGTAACTATAAAAAGTTAAAATACATGTATAGTTTCATGCAACCAAGCGGTTTTGTTTAAAATTACCATGGAACTATTTTAAGTCCTAGAAAATTTATCTGGGGGGGAAAACTAAGATTAAATGCATTTTAAATGTAAAACGTTTTATTTAAACATAGCTGAAGAAATATATGGCTAAAATATTAATGCTACCAATAGGATGTTGCCAGATACCGCGGGGCTGTTTTGCATATATGTACAGTATGTTTGAGAATATCTAATACAGTAGAACCTCGGTTTACGAACACCACATGTTGTGTCGCTTTACGAACGATGCTTCAGTTCACGAACACATTCCTCTGGACCACCAATCAAAGTTCCGAGTTTCTGCAATTGTTTTACAAGTTTTTTTACTCGTTTTTTGATAAAATAGAATCTGATTTTCCATTAAACTTATTCTATTATCAGTTAACAAGTTTTATATTTATATTAAATTCCTGATACAAATGAGAAGGAACTTTGATTTTCTGAAAATAACAAGTAAATGCATACAATAATTCATAGTTTATATATCGTTTTATGTCATCAGGTTTTAGTGAATGATGAATGACATCACAAATTCCTACGATATTGAACGTTTAAATGAAGCTATGTCACAGCTTCATCCTTAGAAATATACGGACCACTTCTCTATTTTTTTTTTTATGAAAGCTCATTTGTCGAGTTTTGATTGCTGATGTTATTGAGTTTATCAAGAGAATAATAATGCAGTAATAATACACTGATTCTGTTCTTTATTTATGAAGAGCCATGCAATCGGTTGTTTTAATGGTCTTTTTCTCGTATGATTTCAATGAATTATGGAATATCGGCGAGCAAGAAACGTAGGTTAACTGAATAGAATTGATGGGAAAATTGAAATCTAGAAATTGAAGGGTATCGTCTATAGAAAGCAGTACCTTGTAAAAATATGAACTACAAGTTGATTGCTAACATTAAGATTTATTTAAGTATTTTTTATAGGGCTTCGCTAATCGACCAATTTATCTTCCCCAATTTCAGGCAAATCGATTAAAACTCCAAGGCCAAATCTTGGACTCGATTTGCCTTGGTACTTAATTAAAGCCATGCAATCACTGCACACATCTGTGAAACTAGAATTAAATACATAGAAGAATGAAACATACTGCATACAGCCATCTTGAAATCCATTGCTCATTGTTAATGTATAGTAAAGGCACGTCTCCAAACGCCATTTTGTTATCGTAAATATTGCTTCGCATAAATCATCATTGCTTTCGTACGAGCGTACATAAATCATTATTCCTTTACTATGGGGAATAAACACTATCTAACGGTAATTTATCGTAACTCGAGGGTTAACAGAGTGGTCGACTGCTATCTCCGAAGGTAGTGGGGAGTCACTGGGGACCGGTATAAATACGTGTATATTTGCACTGAGAATCTGAGAAATAAATTCTATGACTAGTTTGAGATAGCTCCTGACTGGCCAGCTTGCCCATAACAAGTGGGCCCATTGATGAAGTGGGCCCCCTTAAGGTGAATCACAACCCTATCACTTTCAATGGGTGAAATTTTAAAACACAATTACAGCCAAACAAAAAGAGA
>JAQGAE010004058.1:0-13404 GCA_034696685.1 Julus scandinavius
TACAACTAACCATTCCTTTCTTGGCTTTCTAGCCGCCATCTTGACTGATACAATGGTGCCCACATTTATCCCTATACCGTATGGCTAGGGATAACAGTGTGACCACTCATTTAATCTCGTTTAGCCAGCTAAACTTGTTTCTAAAAATCGTTTACACTAACTCCTTGGTGGAGAGCATGCTAAAGTAACAAAAATGTTCTGCTGGAACTAGTAAAACAATTGCAGAATCTCGGATCTTTGATCGGTGGTCCACAGAAATGTGTTCGTAAACTGAAGCATCGTTCGTAAAGCGAAACAACACGTGGTGCTCTTAAACCGAATTGTTCGTAAACAGAGACGTTCGTAAACCGAGGTTCCACTTTACCAATTGCCAGGTGGGCCGAGTCCCACAGTGCATTTTGCGCTTATTACAAGTTGTAATGAACTTGTAGACCCAATGATGGCGGGAGCTGGAAACCCGGTGTGGAAAATGTTGGGAATGTTGTAAGGTTTCACCCAGGGAATTTTTGAATTTCGCTTTTCTTTCAATTAAGGAGCCGTTTCAGCGTATCGATTAACCGATGGCGCTGTCGTTGACCCTGGCGGCCGCCATCGCAGCAAACGATTGCTGTAGCTAAAAGGCGATCTATACAACTATTTGCTCGTCTTTGTGTGCATCGCATGTAGATACATCGGTGTGCATGCACGCTGTCAATATAAAAGTGAACCCGCGCCTTATGAATAATTGAACGGGTGAAACGCATTACGCGATTAAAGCTAATAAAATATGAAGCAGGCCGAGGGAGTCCTGCGAAGCGACCTCTGTGGCGAGGATTCCACGTTGACTACTTTGAGAAGTTTTCACAACTTTTGAAGTTTTGTTAACAAAAGTTACTCTGCATATCCTTGTTGCAATGTATTGTGTAGAGACATTTCAGGGACCCCAAGCATTGACAAGGAATTGGGCATGGAATGGATGATTGATTGTGTCCAACATTTGTTTCTGAAAACATTCTTTTGGACGCCTGTTTTGCTAGATTTATGAGGAATTGTTGCTTGTTTGTTGGTAAAACTTTAAAGTCCCAAAGGATAGTGTAACAGATTCAGTTTTAAACTCATCTGAGTATTAATTGTTACCTACTATTTTTTTACAAACTTACTGCACCACATGCGAGATGGGCTAAGCCCCGTAGTGCCTAAAGGCAATTGTAGAGGACTGGGTCTAAAATATGTATTGCCAGGAGACTAACAGGGCCCACCTGCAACTATAAGACAATTATTTAATTTTTATAAAATAAATAAATACTTTATAATGTAATATGTTTATAGTCAGAACTACAGACAGAATAAGTGTATATTGCACATTATATTACTTTCAGTATACGATTGAACACTATGACCTAAAGTTGTGAACTTTTACTTGAGGTCCTATATTTTCATGGTCCTGGTTTCCAGGACCACTCTTGATTCAAAACATCAAACCTTATCATTTTCAACCTACACATATATCAAACATTGCAGGTTTGGGCTTTTACGACCTTCTCCCCACTGTTCTATATAAATTTAAACTTTATAAAATTGTAACACCTAATGAAGGGCCCCATATACAAATTCTAACCATTGTCATTAACATTTTATTAATTTATAAATCGTTTTTTGAGTGGATTCCTTGCTTTCTACCAGTGACCTAGCATATACGCTAGACTTGCCACAATTTTGCACACTAGCGCCACCACCGTGTGTGGCGCTAATGAAGAAACAACGCAGAGCTCCCCCTGTCGGCGCTACGGGTTTCGTTCCCGTTCCCACGGCGTGCAAATTTTAATCGAATTTCGCGGACGACCATAGAGGGAGCGGCGGCGCCCCCTAGCGTCCCTGCTGATCGCCTCCAATTTCATTTAGATTATGGTCGTTGTTTTTTTTTTTTTTTACCGTCTCCCCTCAGAATAAAAGTGTCTTTCGGATAGGTATCATAAATTCGTAGGCCTATAAAACGCGAAGGCAGAGAGCATAATGAGAGAAAAAGAGTCAAAACATTAAGGTGAAATTGGATTAAATATTCCACGGGGGGTGGACTCACGTGTCTTTATAGGTGGCAACACCCACAATGTAACCTAACACTTGGCTGTGCTAGCTAGTCACGAAAACTGTTGCTGACGCCGATATTTGCATGCCAAATCTATTTGATAATTTCAGGCGGCGGAATAATGGATACGCTGGACGACCGGCAACTTCATTATGCATGATCTTATTTGATAAGCACTCATGAATTTGCGAGTTTTGTTGGAGTCCCCCGGACGATGGTGCTGCTACCTGGGAACTACTAAGCGCATATGAATTGTAGGACTCAGCCTATAACTGGTATTTTTTGGTTATTTATTATATAGAAGTGAATTAAGAGAGGATGGGGCACGGTCTCGGCCGATTTTTAGAGGAACTGTCATGGCATTTGCCTGGAAACAATTTGTGGAAAACTGCGACAGTCATGGTGGCTGACCTGGGAATTGAACCCAGTTCTCCCGAATGAAAGATGGAGTCTTGTGCCTGGAAACAATACCATTGGTGATACAAAATGCTTACTGAAAGGGGGGGGGGGGAAGTTGAAAAATGGAAATTGCAGAACTATGGTGTTGAAGTATAGTCCGGTGCTGTAGTAGAAGCCACTGAGTATAGTGTACGGTGAAGGATGTTTTGATACTACTGATGATATCAGTGTGGTGTCGATACTTTGTATTTTAATACTGGCAGTACTGCATGTTTGGCTTTCGATATTTTATCCATATCGATACTTGAACATACATATCGATAAAAAGTATTGGAAGGGTTAAAAAAAATGTTTTAGCCCTCTCTAGTGTTTCATTTCCTTATTCGACAGGGAAATTCCCTTATTAAGCCATTAGTTTTTCGTCTGCTGTACGTGTATATTCTTTAGTAAATTTTATATATTGGAAATTAAGTAAAAAATTATATCATGTGTCATTCAGTATGGAAATTTGAAAGTGTAATTTTATTATAAAAAATTGTTTTTACTGATAAAACAAGTTTTGTATATATATTGCATGTTCTTATTGAAACAAAATTATTACATAGTATGTGATACAAGGTATTTTGTTATGGTATAGGGTTTGTTACTGCCAATAAACCAAAATTCATTCATTAAAGGCAATCACCAATGAACTACATGTGTAACTATAATATTTTATCAAATTCTCAAAAAAGTTTAAGAATTTTGTGAAAATGCGAGTAGTTTGTGTCCATCTAAATGTGATGAGTTTTCCAAGATTACTAGTGACTACAAAATTACGACCAAAACATTACCATAAAACGTGGTTATTATCAGTTGATTACTGTTGAAAGTTTAGACTAACCAAAATGGACATTTTTCCGTCTCTCATGCGTGGTGTTCTTCATGGTGGTCTATTGCAAACTTTGTCTCTCTACACATTTTTCTCTTTCCAACATTGCAATGTCGTATTTCAGTTCAGCACCCCCTGGTGGCAATTGAGCTTTTAGCGTGGCTGCTTCTATAGATTAAAAGGGCGCGGCCATGTGGAAAAATACCACGGATCCACGACGTAGACTCATTCGCCACAAGAGGGTGCTGAACTGGGAAAAGTGAAATCAAGTCACGTGATGCCTTCATTGGCGTAATGCTACTTTGCAATTTTCACGTGCTAAATGTGAAACGTTGTTTGGGTCTTAAAAATTATTAGGTGTACCATAAAGCTGTTTCCACGTGAGATAAACTCTCGAGATGCTCTCATCATTGTAGTACGTGTGAAAATGCGCGTGCTACTGTTCTAGAGCTGTCTCTGATAGCAGCTCACAAAATACGAACCATGTCCGAATTTTAAGGGCAGCTGTCGAGAGCTAGGCCAAAAATGTATCAAAAAATTCCCTGATGATCGCCTTTCCCGGATAGTAGCAGAGCATTGTGGAAATGCTTGTTTTGGTTTTTTTATTGTTTAGAGCGAAGTTTAGGAAATTATGTGGAATACGAGATGTGACAAGTAAAGCCGGCTCTCCACCAAGACGTACTTGTGCGTATATACACGTATTTACAAACATATGCAAAAACGTTTGCACTCCTGGTTTGTTTCAGCCGCCATTTTGTAAATATATGTAAATATCAAAATTGTACACCTATTAATATTGGTGTACAATTTTTTATAATAAAATTACACTTTCAAATTTCAATACTGAATGACACATGATATAATTTTTTACTTAATTTGATATATTTAATTTACTAAAGAACATACACGCACAGCAGACGAAAAACTAATGGCTTAATAAGGGAATTTCCCTGTCGAATAAGGAAATAAAACACTAGAGAGGGCTAAAATATTTTAAAATAAATTTAAAAAAAAAATTTAATGTCTATAATAGCTGTACAATTTTGATATTTACATATATTTAAAAAATGGCGCAATACAATACTTGTATATACGTACATGTACGTCTTGGTGGAAAGCCGGCTTAAGGATTACAACATGGTTAGATTTTGGACAAACAGCCATAGAACATAATGGCAATTACATATAACTGGGTTCCCCCAGGTTGGATACACCAGGAGTAAATAGTCAGGGAATTTGGATAAACATGGTATAGTCATGGAAGTTGGTAGACATGGAATAGTCAGGAAAGTTGTAAAGACCTGCATGGAATAGTCAGGAAAGTTGTAGAGACCTGGAATAATTAAGGAAGTTGGATAGACCTGGAATAGTTATGGAAGTTTTAATGACCTGGGATTGTCAGGGAAGTTAGATAGACCCCATATAGTCAGGGAAATTCAACATATTTTAAAAAAACTTCCAAAGAAAGAAAATTCAAAATACTACATTTGCTTTGTCATAGCCAGTCATTTTAGTTAACAACAAGTTTTGAAATGTAAAGTTCCTTAATTGTTTATCTCTTTTTGACGTAAGTTTATATATATAAGATTTGGCATTTGTTTTTTTACAAGTTTTTTTTAATCAAAAAGGATTTTCTTAAAGATCTATTTAATGACCCAAATATTCCCTGACCTCTGTAAAAAACGAATCTTAATTAATTATGATCTTAATTCAGATATATATATACGAGGTGTATGTGACATGGAAAGTATATATGTATATATACTTTTAATTTTCAAAATTTAATTAAGGGTGTTCATTTGATGCATGTTGTATAAGTTGTGTTCTAACACAATTTATTTGACCAAATTTTTACAAATAGCTACAGGCATACAATGTCTTATTTTTTAGTTTTCACTCGTCAAGATGGCCAGGAAAAATTGTTTCAAATGTGAACAAGTCGGGGAAGTTGAAAATTAACGTTTTGTAACATAAAATATTATGTTACAACATTGAACAATCGCTGATTGAGTTCTGATTGACATATATAGTGAGTGCATACATGAACATTTAATCATAAATCCCTTATTAAACACGATAAACGTGCACGTTAGTTACATGTTCTGGATATATTCGGTAACCTCGATATAATATCGTGACAGAACTACAAATAATTGATATGTGATGCATTTTATGTATCAATAAATGAGTAAAAATATATGATTAAGCAAACAATGTATACTCTATATATTAGTCTATATTTTTCTTTGTTCCACATTTCAATGTTTTAAATCAAACAGTACAATTTGGCGTTTGGTTGTGTAAAGATAACAAGTGCAAAAATTCGCTGTATTATTCAGAAAGTATTCGTTAACGAAGAATAACATTGCAAAAATGCGCATTTTTGTTCAAATTTCTGATAAAGCTTAGGTTATGCCCCCACTGCCCTCCCATTGAACCTACAGGGATCTAGCGCCATCTAGCGGCGCCCGCCAACAACTCGTTTACCGGCTGTTGTGAATACCCGCGTTCATGCAAATATTGAAACTATAAACTCGGCTTAAATATTGCGGTTTAATCAGGTAAAATCGGTTAAGTTAAACCCGTTTTTGAATACCATTTGCCATTAACGGCACTATTAATGCTAAATTTGATTTTTTAAGTACGTAAACAAGGATATTATGTGGTCCCTTCAAATTTTGTTATTAGCAATAATAATAGGCTTACTTTCCCCACCCTCCCTGGGCCATAACTAGAAATTTAAATAGGCTTATTATATTTGGGTTTCTTAAATGTTCTTTTTTTTTGTCTATTTTCAGGTGTGTTTTTCAGTTATGGTTAATAGGCTTCGTGTATTACAGTGACTGTATTATCGCGTGTGTACCAAAATTGGCGAATGCATGGCGAAAGAACGACGGTAAGTCACATGTCATTAGGCTTAACTTTCAAGTTATTAATTAAGAATTTAGATATATTGGGATGCCGGTGTTTCTAAATGGGGTTGACCCCAATCCAAACTTCAACTCTTGAAATAATGGTGTATCTTGAATTTTTTAAAAAAATTAGTTGCATTAAATATATATATACTGAGGCCTAAAAAGGAACAATTTAACTTGACTTATTATGCATGCATGGTCATTTTATACATGCATGTCCAGCCCAGGATTTGTATTTTTTGTGTATGCAACTTTGAATTTAGCTATATCAAGTTTAATATGTGAATATACAGTATATGTATATGTGAAATGTTTTGAAAATTGTATTATACAGTGGCTAAAAGTGAAAATTGACAGCAACTGTGTGTATATGCATAGAGCATGAGAACGTGTTGAACTGTCGTCCATGTAAACCTGCACTTTATAAATTGAACATGTTGTAAATGCAAATACTAATTTAGAAAAACTCCTGCATAAAAAATATCAGTTCAAGCATTTGCAACACATCTTGAGTGCTGCTCGTTAATCAATAAAAAAATGCAGCAAGTTGTGTTTTTAAAATAAATCTGCAAGATACCATCTAATTTCTGCATCTCAACTGATACTGTATTCTAAAAACTTGATGTTGTTATAGTTAAGTTGCAGAATATCGATATTGTACGTAATATGTTCATGTTCCAAAACCACCTTTTTTGCGTTGTATATATTATGTTTAAGGACCATATACGCTAACAATGGCTGCTGAAACTGAAACATGGCAAATCTTGCATATGCAGTATATCAGAACATCAACAAGGAAAAAAAATTATGTAAGCAAAATTGACATGCTCATTTAATTCAATATATTCAGCCAATTTGAAAACATCCAAGTGTATACTTGTACATGGAAATTGGACAAATTCAAATCAAGTATATTATACGTGACTCAAGTATCTCTCATGTATAGTCATGTACCAGATAATTTGCCAATTAATTGTTTGTTGAATTAAGTAGCACGCCACCTATACAAGCGAGTAATTGGCATATTAATTGTTAATTCATAAATTAATCCCAATACACGCCTATAGCATGTTTTTTAATCGCGTGTATTTACATTAAAAATTTCTTTTTCATATATACATGCATACGTTATAATTTGTACTTTCTCATTATCCCAGCCTGCCTTTCAGAAAATGTTGTGTAACCTATAACCTAACCTAACCTAACTAGGCATGCATTTATTTATACTAAAAAACCAAGTATTGGTGTAAAATTGAAGTTTGGAATTTACATGTATTGGTTTTTCTGTTTTTCAATTTGAAGACAGGCCGTTTATTTAGCCTAAAGAATCGCTCTTTTGATCGAAAAATGTAATCTTTATTATTATACAAATTGGCGCAATGAAGCACCGCTTAGTCCAATCACAGGTTAGGACAACCTGGTTTTGAGCCAGAAAAATTGGCCCAAATGGCAGGGTTGGTATACCGAATTCTTTTGTCGTATATACAACATGCCCTGCATGCGTGCCTTTTGACCCACCCTTCGGTGCCTTAGGTATTCACTCCCCTTGGCCTTATATCATATTATAAAGCTGGTCATTTTTTCTTGTTGTTGAAAAATCAAAGACCATGTGGGTTTTTCGATCTTCTATATTCAGAAATAAGTTTTCCACAAATTCAGTCTTGTGATGCGGAGGGACGTACAGTGAATTTTACGTGATCTCGGTGCTTGGAATTGTGAGGGTTTTTTAAAAAAAAAATGTTGGTGCATTTTGGAAGATTTGTCCACTATTCGGGAAATTTGATGTCCAGGAAAAATAGCAGAATTTATCGAGGTTTTGTTGGGCTTTTTTTCATCTAGCCAGGTAAAGATTCCTCCACATTCTTGTAATTTCTGTGTTTTTTTTCTAAAACAGTTGGAATTTAGTACATTTCTAGACGTTTTTGTGAATTGTGGAGCTAATAATGTAAATTATTTACATTCATTTACGATGAAAAATAATGGGGTATTATGCTAATATGTTGCAATAACATGTATACGGTGTTGCCATTACATGTAAATTGAAGTAGATTTTTCTGCGATGGCTATAATTTGTGCCAAAATTTAAATTTTGATAGACATGTATATACATACTTGATCTCTAACTTCATAACAACAGATGTATTCGCGAAACATGAACTGCTTTGTGGTTAACCTTGAATATATCATTTGTAGCATATAAATATAATTTTCGTATACATTATTCTGTAAAAAAAAAAGTGAGAATACACAATTTTTCTTGTGTTAAATAATGTTTTTTATAGTAATTTACCATACAATTTACGTAAATCTGTTATGACAACACTGAATTATTTTGTAAATCAACAGTATATAAAATGACATGAGTATGAATGGCATGATTAAACTGTTATAAACTTGGAAAGTTGCAACTTGCACAACATTTTTTAATTTTTTTAGTTTTTGAATTATTTAAGTGATACGTTACATGTTTGGGTGTAATTATGGGCCATTCAACAAGGACGTCCTCAAGAGGGGAGGTGGGGGTCTGCTGGCATATGGACAGGGGGGAGGGAAATGGGATAACCATTATGGATGCCCACTAATGATGGTATTTTTCAGTTTTTGGAATTTTTGTATAATTAAGTTTTAAAGGTCAGGAAAATGGACAACAGATGAAATGTGTCCCAAAGGTACATTTGAATTTTTAAAACCTCTGGAAAGTTGGGAATTAGGCCTAGCTTTGTGTTAAACACCAATTTTGGGCTGGAATTTCCCTTTGAGGTCAGGAAATTTCGCTTTGTCAGAAAAATTTTAAAAAATGTCGTGGAATTGGTAGCGAGGTGGGTGCTTGGAAATTTATAGGATGGGCCTTTGCATGTTTCCAAAAAATTTCTGGACATCCTACTTTAAAAAATAAATTAAGGACGTCCATGAGGGGGGAAAGGGGGGTCTGTGCTAAAATAGGCGCCATGTGAATGGGAAGGGGGGTAAGGGGTCAATTTTTGAAGGAATTTCGGGGACGTCCTTTTTGAATGGCCTCTTATTTTGTGTTAACTGCAGGATAGATATTTTTTAAATAGGCCCATGCATGCAATTTAACCAATAAACCTTATAAAATTTAATTTAGATTTTAGAACTATTCTAAAGTTTATTATACATATATAGATCGATTAGGTCAAACTCCACCTAAATATTGGAAATAAAAGTCAATTTAAGTTAATTAGCCGCCTACTACAAAAGGGTTGCATTTATGAAACTTAATTAGAATCCCTTTTTATTTTATCTGAGTAAAATTGTTGAAATAACTCCAGGAATGTGATTGTGCGCCAGTTATTTTGCAAAATTGCGTAACAATAGCAACATTCACTGCTTTTTTTGTGGGGGTAGGTCCGCAATGTTAGGCAATAACCCTAATTAATTTAATGTTTTCATTTATGCTGGTTTTATTTATTTTGACGTCCTTCTTTTTTTACACTGAACTCGATTATTATTTTTATCTCGTTTTTTTATATTATTTTCTTAACCATTTCTCTATTATTTGCTTTTCGTAATTCTTGGCACGTCTTTGACAAGTTTTCTGCTTTTTATAACCTATCCTTTCTTCGGACATTTTTATTACTGTAATTTCTGAGCTTTTTTGCTTCGCTAATGAAACATCTATTCACAATTTCTATAAATAAATGGCGTGTTATGAACGCTGATTATTATTATTTCTATTATTTTTTCATTTTTGAAAAAATAAAAACGGCAACAAAAAATTCGGGTCGTATCACATTAGTGTGCAAGGAGAGAATCGTGGAGGTAGGGTAACATCTCCCAGACATTTATGAGGTACAAAAATGTGCTACTCGATTTGGAAAGTTTTCTCACACCGTTTTTGTGAGTCGAGGAATTCCCGAAAAATGGCTTTGTTTAGCGTAAAAATGTAATGCCGACATTTAAATGCCATTAGAGTACCCCCCCAATCCCCACCCACGGCTTTTGTATAGGAATACAGAGCAATTTATTCATTGTATTATGGGCAGATTTTTGGGAGGGCTTCTAAGCACGAATATTCTGTTGCCTGGACAGGCCAAACTATATCTTTAAGACAGCTTTGTGCCTCAAATGTCACTTAGTTTTAGTGGAATTTGAAACATTTTTTCCCATGCAATTATATTTTTGATGGTTAGGACTCTTTAAGGCGTTTTTTAAATCTTTTGAAAATTTTTATATTTTTGTTTATCAACAACAAATGTACTACTTAATTCGATCTGC
Organism: Julus scandinavius; assembly: GCA_034696685.1. Taxonomy (NCBI): domain Eukaryota; kingdom Metazoa; phylum Arthropoda; class Diplopoda; order Julida; family Julidae; genus Julus; species Julus scandinavius. Next base: position 10,487 of record JAQGAE010004058.1, read on the forward strand.
AAAGTAATATACTGTATACAGGGTGGCCATCAAAAATATCAATTGAAATAGCTGTTTTCTTCGTACGTTTGTTGCCTATATTTGTGCAAAATTGGATTAACTTTGATAAAAAAAAGTTACGAATTTAGGAAAAAGGTTCCTCGTGCTGGTTCACTGTTTTTGTGGTCACCCTGTATATACAAACGCATAGTTTGTGAATGTGTGCCAATTAAATCCATATGAAGTTGGGACATGTTATAATATTTGTAACAATCACATGGGTCATGTCTGCCCTTCACTATATCATGAAAAACGTGAAAAATATTTGTTTAATATGCTGCAAATTAATAATTGCCAACAGTTTGTACAATTCCAGTTTAGTATAAGAATTGAAATTCAGTTTTTCTCACATTTATAATATTTTCAAAATTAACTCCTGGTTTCTAAATTCAAGAGTGTTCAGATACAATTCTCTAAAATACGAAAACTGATATTCCAAAAGTTGAATTTTCTGCATAAATTGTTTCCAAAGTTGAAATACAGGAGTCGTGCAGCTTGTAATAGCCTCATATGTACATTATTATAAGATGATTTTTTTTTCCTAAATATTTCGCTAATTACTAACTCTGCAATTATGGAAACATGTGGTTGCTGCCTTCTTGTAGATATTATACAGCAAATATGGTTTCAACACATGGATTTTTTTTTCATTGAAATACCAGCAAATATTTTTCATCGCTTATTTCGTATAATTAACCACCGATTTTTTAATAATTGTAATTTGGCGCAACAGGGACAGAAGAATGACATCTTCATAGATTTCTACGCAGAAAAGTCATCACTTCCGATTTTTACCCCAATAGTAAATCACAGGTTTCCCGTGTCGTGGGGGGAAATGATACCTGTTGAAGAGGGCGCCACCGACCCCGTCGTCTTCTCCCCCCCCTCCTTCTCACGATTACCCGTAGTCCGTAATCCGCGTTTAAGTCGCTGACCATATCTCTTTTCCTAACTATCATTTTTGTTTGCTTTTCGTGGCCTCCTAACCGGCAATTACCTGCCAGGGAATTCTATGGATGGCGCTCCTGCAGGGGGGCTCCCATGTGATTATCTCGGCTGATTGGCGTTGCTGATCTGGCGACAATGGCTTAAACGTGCCTGGCCGGAGTGACGGACCCACCACGAGTGTAGATTACTCAGACGTTGCCGGACCTCCCTCGGCTGCCCTCGCTGCTCTCAGGCTCGGGGATCGGATGGCCGGAGCGCCGCACGTCCTCCCACGACTCCTAACTAACTCTTCGCGTGGTTTTCTAGAATGGATCCGGGCAATCATAACTCATCGTTGCTCTAAGCCTGTTTAGAAACTCGAAGTAATTGCATATTCAAACAAAGAAATAAGCTTTATGTGCTAAATAGCTTCAGTCTGACAGCACTAAAAAAAAGATGGCTGCCAAGGAGGCGTGGGCTAGATTGCATTTGTATACGCAGATTGCCGGTTTATGTGCATCTTTGGCTGCCATCTTGGTGCCACACTCCAGAGGGAAATGTCTCGATTTTACTCCGCTTGCTTCAGAAACTTCATGAATTTGGCAAAGTTATGCAAAAGTATTTAATAACTGGTATTTATCATTGTTGACTGAAAAACACATAGAGTTGCAACTGAAATATGATAACATGAATTGTACTTTTAAAAAAGTTGCTACTCTGAGATTTAAATGTTTCATAATAAAATCGCTAAATTTTTCTAAAATATATTTCGACTTATTTTCATTCATTTATAGCTATGTTAGACATATACAATGTAATAATTATCAAAATTGACAACAATTAAAAAAATGATGAATTCAAAGCCTGTTAAGTTAATGTGTATCATGCACGTTGCCCCAAATCATTTGTCTCAGTTTACCCCACATATTGCCTGTAGAAGTTTGTAGTATAAAAATCGTATGGTAACTTGGTATGGACCATTTCCAATAGAGATTTGTTTTTTTATGGAAATTGAAGTAAATTCAAACTTATTTGCAGAAATTGGGAAAGCAAGGTTCGGTAAACTGGTAATGACTTTTTCTCGTCAAGGTAGGTTGTCGAGAATGGAGAGAAATCTTTCCCATGTTTGGTTTAGATTGGCACTTAGCATTTATGACTTGAGTATCAGTTTTATTGGAGGCGTAAATGGCTGAGGTGAGACTCAGGTGCTGGGAAGGTTTTTAAATTGAAAGGATCGCAATCTTCACCAATTGCCAAATAATAATAATAATAGTAATAATAATAGTTCTTGAAACATGTTTTAGGGAAATTTCGTTCTTGTTGCATGCGAGAGAGGTCGCACACATGTAGGTGGTTGATCTCTTCTGCAAAACACGTTCAAATAACTTCAGAATGATTCAGATGAACATGATGCAAACATGCACATATCATAAATGGCCACCGGAGGAGTTATTACCGTTTTCAATTGCTATGCAAGTCAGAAAAAAATCATGAATTGTAAATACATTGGTGAATACCGAGGTTTGAGCCCGATACAATTGACATGTAATATGCACCAACAGAGCTCAAGACTGGCATGCGTTTAAGACCGATCTGCGTCTTAAGTCCAAGATGCATACTACTGCAGCTGCACAGAAAAATTGCCAAGACGAGCTCAAGACTGTGGCAAGACAGCCAAACGTGAGACTCACCATAGTTACTCAAATCGCATGAGCTTAAGACCGAGCTGCGGCTGAAATCCCAGATGCATAATATAGCTACACAGAAAAATTGCCAAGACGAGCTCAAGACTGACCAAATGATAGCCAAATGTGAGACACCACTGTTACTCAAATCGCATGAGCTTAAGGTGCGACTTCACCGCACCAAAAGCAGAAGCAAAAGCAGAGTTTTCGAAAACATGTTTTTGAAACTTACAGTGTGGACGCTCCACAAAACATGTTTTTGTGCTT